>JAUESR010000099.1:105000-198531 GCA_030914345.1 Drosophila koepferae
GTATGTGTACACAGATGTTTGTACGTATATACACATCCAAGTGTGTATACATATTGCAAGAATTGCGATTGCATTGTTTTGTTTCGTCACAAGCTGCTGATCAGCTGGTCAGCTGATCAGCTGTGAATTGATTTAGGTTTAGCTAACGATTACATGTTGTTTTCAAAGGACCTAGGTTCGAATCCCGCTGGAAACTTTTTATTTATTAATCAAAAACTTATAAATTTTATTTTTTTTAAATTTATTAATATTATTAAATTTATGTTAAAATGCTTTTTGCCATCTTAGCAATTGCTACTAAGCTATTATATGCATGAATTATGCAGTTGGCCACAACAAACTTCTTTGCCGATTTGCCACGCCCCCAGTGGGCGTAGACGCATAATACTGCAAAATTTGGTTGCTTACATTCCAAAAATGCGAAAATTACAGGGTATTTTTCGATATGCCACGCCCCAAAGAGGCTGAAAAATTATTTTTGGGGCATCGATAGTAACTCAACCATCCAATTTTCAAGCTTCTAGCTCTAACACTGTAGGAGATATAAACTTTTGCGGTTTGCCACGCTCCTGTGGGCGTAGATATATCTACCATAGCTTATTAGTCTTGGGTTGTCAACCCAAGTATACATGCAAAATTTCAAGTCTCTAGTGTCAATAGTGTTCAAAATATAGCACAATTTGAAAAATCACTATATATTCAGGCCCGATTTGCCACGATCCCAATGGGCGTAGACATATAACTTTTTGATCGATCTTCTTAGAATCATAACATTAACTCACATGCAAAATTTCAGCGTTCTAGCTTTAACGGTGTAGAAGATACGTATTTCCCGATTTGCCACGCCCCCAATGGGCGTAGATATATCCGCCATAGCTTTTTGAACTTGGGTTGTCACCCCGAGTATACATTTCAAATTGCAACTCTCTAGCTCATCATCTAGTATGATAACTTAACTATGGGCGGAAGAGTTTTCCGATTTGCCACGCCCCTAGGGGGCGGATCGGGAAAATTTTTACACTTTATAATTCGGGAGCATATATGAGTATATGTTTAAAATTTCAAGTCTCTAGCTCTAATAGCGCCGAAAAATATTGCGTTCATACGGACAGACGGACAGACGGACGGACAGCAAGACGGACATTGCACAAAACCAATATACTTTTTCACACATGCATACACACATACATGCCTACAAGCGTAGATCAGCGTCTATGTGTGCGCGTTGTTTTGCATGTACAGTTTCTTATGTGTGCAGAAACGAATCGAATAATTCTTGGAATATTATTCGTTCGAAGAAGGGCTCAGGGGATTCCGTAGTCTAGCAGTCTCGACTACAGCTTTCTTACTTATTATACCCTGAACCCATTGAAAATGGGAATTCAGGGTATAATGGTTTTGTGAAAATGTATGTAACAGGCAGAAGGAGATGTCGCAGACCCCATAAAGTATATATATTCTTGATCAGCATCGAAAAATAAGTTGATCTAACCCTGTCCGTCTGTCCGTCCGTCCGTCCGTTTGAACGTCGAGATTTCGGAAACTACAAAAGTTAGAGAGCTGAAATTGTACATGAATACTCGTATGTTAGTTACGCAGTACGAGTTTGTTTTGTTTTTTCGATAACTCATCCCATTTCCAAATTATCGAAAATTCGTTTACATTTTTAAGGTTTTCTGGGGCGTGATGCCCCACACCGTTTTAGCTAGAGACTTCAAATTTGTTTATTTAGATAAATATAATGGATACGCAGATTTTGTAATTTTCAGATTTTGAATGCCACACCCCTCTGAAACAGTGTAGAAGTTATGCCCAAAAAACCTAAAAAATGGAAACGAATTTTATCGATAATTTGGAAATGGGATGAGTTATCGAAAAAACAAAATAAACTCGTACTGCGTAGGTAACATACGCATGTTCATGTGAAATTTCAGCTTTCTAGCTTTTGTAGTTTCCGAAATCTCGACGTTCATAGGGACGGACGGACAGGGCTCAATAAACTTATTTTTTTATGCTGATCAAGAATATATATACTTTATGGGGTCTGCGACTTCTCCTTCTGCCTGTTACATACATTTTCACAAAACCATTATACCCTGAATTCCCATTTTCAATGGGTTCGGGTATAAAAACCCGAGCAAATACGAAGTTGATGGGGTTTTAATGTCAAAAAAGAAGTATGCACATTAAGACACAAATCGACTTACACACACAGACATATACACATGAAGATGCATGTCTACATATGCATATGCTGCAATATGGGTAATAAACACACTGATACAAAGTTGTAAAGCATTGTTGCTGTCCGTGAACTTCACTTATGGCTTCACAACGAAAATGTCCGAGAGAGAGAGAGAGAGAGAGAGAGAGAGAGAGAGAGAGAGAGAGAGAGAGAGAGAGAGAGAGAGATTCAATGAAAACCATAACAAATAAATTGTTCATTCTTGCGATGAGCAATTGTTGGCTAAACGCAGGTACTTCTGTGATTTGCAGGGTATCGGGGTTCAAAGCCTTGCCACGATAACAAAACGTAAGTGATAAAATAATAACATAATTGCAGGTGAAATGGTGGTACCTCTGTATCATGTCAAGCGTTCCTTGAGCATATGCACGTATCTCGGTTCAAATCCTTACCGTAAGTCAATTCAATAACCAAAAAGAAATTTGTTGGCAAGCGTTGTCACAAATATTATCAAATAACATAAAAGAAGTTAGCAGGTAAAATGGTGATACCTTTGTATTACGTCAAGCGATCCTTGAGCGTATGCACGTATCGAGGTTCAAATCCTTACCGTCAGACAAACATTATAACAATTTATAAAATAAAACAAGTAAGAAGGCTCTAGTCGAGACGGCTCGACTACGAGATCCCCTGAACCCTGCAAAAAAGTGATACTCTTCTTATTTACGCACTTATGAGCGCGCGCTCTGCTAACTGCGCAGTTGCTGTCGTGGCTTGGAGGCGGGTTGGGCTGAATTTTGGACGCTTATAACTCCATTTCTAGAAGGACGATCTTCATGAAACTTTCGGAATATATTGAGACCATCCTAATGTACCTATTAGCCAAATTGCAAGTCTCTAGTATTTGAAATGCATTTTTTTCAAATTGAGGGCGAAGGGGGCGTGGCATCCAAAATCTGAAAATTACATAATCAGATGACTGTGGAACAACCCTCACCTTAGTAGGTCTTGTACCAAAAAAGGAACCTGGGGGCTTCCCTAGCCATATAAACAAATAAAATCGTTTACCGAAGAATCGGAAACGAACATATAACTAAATAAGTCGAACAATAATTTTATAAAAAAATAATAATTTAATAAAAGTAATAGTAATGAAATAATAATAATAATGGTCAAAATCATAAGAATTATTAAAATCACAATTTATATTCAAAATTTTGTACACATTACAACTCTGTGAAAACGTTTACTAATCTTTATCTCCACAGGAAGAAATGTGACGAGTAGCTGCCTTAAGACGATAATCAAGCTAAAACTAATTGAATTATTTCTTTTTTTTTATGCTCTGAATGAAGTAGGCGTTGACATCGAATCACACGATATCTGGCTGTTCAAAATTTAGTTTGTTAGACAAGGACCACACCTGTCGACTACAAGGAAGGAGATGTGGTGTTTATTGGAAATAATCAAATAAAGATTAAAGACAAGAACAGATTTAGTAAGGACGTGGTGGAAGAAAACCGTAATGTGACGCCCCACATTGATTAGAAGATCCTTGGCTATCGACAAGTAATTCGACAAAATTGGAGAAGAATACATGCTCTTGGACATACGTAGACGTAGCCATTATAAACATTGGACAAGACAAGTCCGGAATCTCGATGACGGTTTACTTTCAAGAGGCTCTCACTATCTGAACAAATGCTCTCCCTATCTGAGTTTGTGACTTCGCCAAAAATGTTCTGCGGCGGAGGAAATACACATAGAGAGCAACGCTCATTTAGAGCACACGATGGGTCTCCACCTTGAAGATCCTGGTTGGATGGTGGATTTGGAACCCTAGAAGAGGAGGTTTTTTTAGTCGGTAGGCAGTCACGCAGTCCGACACACCAGTCAGAGTGACGACCTGACTGACGGTGCATAAAGCATTTTTTTCCTACCTCAGAAGACAGTCTTCGAATTCCGCAACAGGTTAATCATGACGCCGCCACAATAAATATTGGATCCAATTAGGGAATCTTGATGACTATTTTCAAGATGCTCGCTATCTGAGCAAATGCACCCTGATCTGCGGGACGCAGATTTTTCAACGGGAAGGAGTTAAGGATACGTAGTAGGCTGGATTCTACTATCAGACATGAGAGGAGAATACAACGTACGGAGCTGTTTCTATTCAGTTTATATTCGGATGTGACATAGCTTAGACCTATTATTCCAAATCATACAAAGTCATATTAAATATATCGTTCCATGGAATCCAAGTGTATTTGTCTACGTGGGAATATAACTCAGTGCACATAATCGTGTGTGTGCGCTTAACTTATATATATATATAATACAAAGTTTCACAATTCATAGAAATTTTAGCATACAAACTTTTATATGCATGCATAGAAAATCGTTTGTATACTCGTATAGTGTGTACATATGTACATACATATTGTACATATGTATGTAAATCTGATTGTATGTATGCATAGGAAAACGTTTGTTGCTTGCCATGTACGTTTGCTAATTGCCAAAATATTTCGTTTATTGAATGTTTATTAAATAAATAAACTGCACCTACTAGAACAGAGTCTCTCGCAGTTAGTTGCGCCTAACTGCAACGTTCTTACTTGTTATACTTTGTTCCCGAAGGGGAAAAAGTATATTGGGTTTGTGCAATGTCCGTCTTGCTGTCCGTCCGTCTGTCCGTATATCCTTATGAACGCAATATTTTTCGGCGCTATTAGAGCTAGAGACTTGAAATGTTAAACATATACTCATATATGCTCCCGAATTATAAAGTGTTAAAATTTTCCCGATCCGCCCATTAGGAGCGTGGCAAATCGGAAAACTCTTCCGCCCATAGTCAACTTATCATACTAGATGATGAGCTAGAGAGTTGCCATTCGGAATGTATACTCGGGGTGACAACTCAAGTTCAAAAAGCTATGGCGGATATAGCTACGCCCATTGGGGGCGTGGCAAATCGGAAAAACGTATCTTCTACCCTTCGCCACCAATTTGAATAAAACGCATTTCAAATACTAGAGACTTGCAAGTTATCCCATATATACATTTAGATACTCTTAATCTACTCTCAAAATTTCATAACGATCGTTCAAAGTTCAGCCCAAGCCACGGCAGCAACTGCGCAGTTAGCAGAGCGCGCGCTCATAAGTGCGTAAAGAAGAAGAGTATCATTTTCTTTACAGGGTTCAGGGTATCTTGTAGTCGAGCCGTCTCGACTAGAGCCTTCTTACTTGTTTTTTTTTTTTGTTAGGCCGCGTTTTCTTTCTGTTCTCTTTCTTCTTTTTATACCCTGAGCCCATTGAAAATGGGAAATCAGGGTATAATGGTTTTGTTAAATGTATGTAACAGGCAGAAGGAGGCGTGGCAGACCCCATAAAGTACATATATTCTTGATCAGAAAAGTTGATATACCCAAGTCCGTCTGTCGGTCCGTTTATCGGGAACCAGTTATACAATTCTAGCTAATTCATCTTTAGAGTTAGAGTCTCCAAGTCTTCTGTATACTAATTTAATACAATTTCGGGTTTTGTCAGATTTTGGATTCCAGTTCCCACTTTGCCCCACCACCCCCAAATGTGAAAAAAATGCATTTCAAATACTAGAGACATGCAGTTTGGTTAAGCATATAGATATGATTATCATAATATGAAGATATCAATACGATTGTCCATCTAGAAACAGAATTATTAATCATCAAAGTTTTCTCATCAAAACCCATGCGACGCAGCAGCAAAGCAGCGAGACAGCAAGACGCTTGCAATGCTTACACACATGCATACACACATACATGTCTACAAGCGTAGATCAGCGTCTATGTGTGCGCGTTGTTTTGCATGTACAGTTTCTTATGTGTGCAGAAACGAATCGAATAATTCTTGGAATATTATTCGTTCGAAGAAGGGCTCAGGGGATTCCGTAGTCTAGCAGTCTCGACTACAGCTTTCTTACTTATTATACCCTGAACCCATTGAAAATGGGAATTCAGGGTATAATGGTTTTGTGAAAATGTATGTAACAGGCAGAAGGAGATGTCGCAGACCCCATAAAGTATATATATTCTTGATCAGCATCGAAAAATAAGTTGATCTAACCTTGTCCGTCTGTCCGTCCGTCTGTCCGTCCGTCCGTCCGTTTGAACGTCGAGATTTCGGAAACTACAAAAGCTAGAGAGCTGAAATTGTACATGAATACTCGTATGTTAGTTACGCAGTACGAGTTTGTTTTGTTTTTTCGATAACTCATCCCATTTCCAAATTATCGAAAATTCGTTTACATTTTTAAGGTTTTCTGGGGCGTGATGCCCCACACCGTTTTAGCTAGAGACTTCAAATTTGTTTATTTAGATAGATATTATGGATACGCAGATTATGTCATTTTCAGATTCTCGCTACCAATTTGCAAAAAAAGCATTTCAAATACTAGAGAATTGCAATTTGGCAAATAGACACATTTTGATATGTAAATATGTTCTGAAAATTTCATGAAGATCGTCCATCTAGATATGGAGTTATAAGCGTCCAAAGTTCACCCCAACCCACCCCCAAGCCACGACAGCAACTGCGCAGTTAGCAGAGCGCGCGCTCATAAGTGCGTAAAGAAGAAGAGTATCACTTTTTTGCAGGGTTCAGGGTAGTCTCGTAGTCGAGCCGTCTCGACTAGAGCCTTCTTACTTGTTTTTCGTCTCTTTTTATACTTTGTTCCCAAAGGGAAAAAAGTATATTGGGTTAGTGCAATGTCCGTCTTGCTGTCCGTCCGTCTGTCCGTCTGTCCGTATGAACGCAATATTTTTCGGCGCTATTAGAGCTAGAGATTTGAAATTTTAAACATATACTCATATATGCTCCCGAATTATAAAGTGTTAAAATTTTCCCGATCCGCCCGCTAGGGGCGTGGCAAATCGGAAAACTCTTCCGCCCATAGTCAAGTTATCATACTAGATGATGAGCTAGAGAGTTGCAATTTGGAATGTATACTCGGGGTGACAACCCAAGTTTAAAAAGCTATGGCGGATATATCTACGTCCATTGGGGGCGTGGCAAATCGGAAACACGTATCTTCTACACCGTTAAAGCTAGAACGCTGAAATGTTGCATGTGAGTTAATGTTATGATTCTAAGAAGATCGATCAAAAAGTTATATGTCTACGCCCACAGGGGGCGTGGCAAAACAAAAGTTTATATCTCCTACAGTTTTAGAGCTTGAAATTTGGATGGTTCAGTTACTAATGCCCTCCTCTATCGATGACCCAAAAATAATTTTCAGCCTCTTTGGAGGCGTGGCATATCGAAAAATACCCTGTAATTTTCGCATTTTTTGAATGTAGGCAACCAAATTTTGCAGGCATGTTAGCCTCTGCCCTTTCTAAGAACCTGCAAAAAATTATGCGTCTACGCCCACTGGGGGCGTGGCAAATCGGCAAAGAAGTTTGTTGTGGCCAACTGCATAATTCATGCATATAATAGCTTAGTAGCAATTGCTAAGATGGCAAAAAGCATGTTAACATAAATATAATAATATTAATGAATTTAAAAAATAAAATTTATAAGTTTTCGATTAATAAATAAAAAGTTTCCAGCGGGATTTGAACCCAGGTCTTTTGAAAATAACGTAATTGTTAGCTAAACCTAAATAAATTCACAGCTGATCAGCTGGTCAGCTTGTGACAAAACAAAACAATACAATCGCAATTCTTGCTATATGTATACACACTTGGATGTGTATACACATACAAACATCTGTGTACACATACATACATACATACACATACATACATACATACATACGTACATACATATATGCATGCATAGAAAATCTGCTTGCCACACAGCGTGGCAAATCGGAAAGCAAAAAGCAGTTTTAGTTTTTGCTTAAATGCACAATTCATATGCGTATGTTTATAAATTAATTGGCAATCAATTGGCAGCAATAAAATGATTGCTGCCAATTGATTGCCAAATAAATATACAAATATAAAAAAAATTAAAAAATAATAATTTTTGAAAATAAGTCTTCTGTGGGATTCGAACTCTTTAAAAACGTCCAGTACTTGATCTCGCGATTTTAGGAAATACACAAAAGTATATCGCGAATAGTCATCGATAAATGTAACAAAGTAACGCGATCCACCGGCAGATTGTTTATTCATTGGTCCACAAATGTCCGTATGTATTAGGCCCAACACCTCTTTTTCACGGCTCTCCGCGGCTTTTTTAACACACAGTTTACTCTTTGCGCAAGTTTCGCAAATATCGCCTTTCAGATCAATGCTCTTATTAATCGTTTTCCCATTTTCAATGGGTTCAGGGTATAAAAACAAGTAAGAACGTTGCAGTTAGGCGCAACTAACAGCGAAATACTTTGTTCCCATAGGTGCATCTTATTTATTGAACAAACATTTGATTATCGAAATATTTCGACAATTAGAAAACGTACATGGCAAGCAACAAACGTTTTTCCTATACATATGTACATACATACAGATTTACACATGTACACACTATACGAGTATACACACAATTTTCTATGTATGCATACAAAAGTTTGCATGCCAGAATATTCTAAGAATTGTGACTGAATTGGGAATTTTTCGATCGTTACTTTAGTTTTGTCAAAAGGCGCTCTAGCAATGCCTTATTTGGATTTAGTTAACGTAGCTCGTATCAGGGCAGTGGCGCTGTTGGTAAGCTCTATGCAAGTGATATTTAGGTGCGTGGGGTTCGAGTCGCGCAGAAAACTTTTTTTCAAAAATTATTTATTTTTTATTTTTTTATATTTGTATATTTATTATAAAATGCTTGCTGCCAATTGATGATAATTTATAAACATACGCATATGAATTTTGCATTTAAGCAAAAACTAAAACAATTTTTCCGATTTGCCACGCTGCGTGGCAAGCAGTTTTTCTCTGCATGCATATATGTATGTATGTATGTATGTATGTATGTGTACACAGATGTTTGTACGTATATACACATCCAAGTGTGTATACATATTGCAGGAATTGCGATTGTATTGTTTTGTTTTGCCTGCTGCCAGCTGGTCAGCTGTGAATTTATTTAGATTTAGCTAACGATTACATGTTATTTTCAAAAGACCTGGGTTCAAATCGGAAAAGTTGTTTTAGTTTTTGCTTAAATGCACAACTCATATGCGTATGCTTATAAATTATTATCAATTGGCAGCAAGCATTTTATAATAAATATACAAATATAAAAAAAATTAAAAAATAATACTTTTTGAAAAAAGTTTTCTGTGGAATTCGAACCCACGCACCCAATTATAGCTTGCATAGCGCTTACCACCAGTGCCACTGCCATCAACTGAGCACTGATAACTAAAACCAAATAAGCCATTGCTAGAACGCCTTTTGATAAAACTAAAGTAACGATCGAAAAATTCAGTCACAATTCTTAGAATATTCTGGCATGCAACCTTTTGTATGCATACATAGAAAATTGTGTGTATACTCGTATAGTGTGTACATGTGTAAATCTGTATGTACATATGTATAGGAAAAACGTTTGTTGCTTGCCATGTACGTTTGCTAATTGCCGAAATATTTCTTTAATTAAATGTTGATTAAATAAAAAAAATGTACCTATGGGAACAAAGTATTTCGCAATTAGTTGCGCCTAACTGCAACGTTCTTACTTGTTTAATGTTGGAATCTGAATTGTAATTGTGAAGGCTTTTAAAATATCCCATATACACTATATACACATCCCATATACACTAGAGGTGCTCAACATCAATCTCAATCTGAATCTGAATGTCATTCCCTGGTGTATTCTGATTTTAGTGGCTTACATTTTGCACTGGGTCAGTGGCACACGCCAACAGGTTTTCTTTTTTTTTAATTTTTTTTTTTTTGTTTTTGTTTTTTTTTTTTTTTTTTTTTTTTTTTTTTTTGGCGGCAACTGTAGCTGGAAAATGGGCGAACGCCAATCCTAGGTGAGACGCAAATGTAAGCCAAAAACTAGATCTTGAATGAAGTTGGTCTTGAGCTTGGAATTGCCTTTGGGTATGCGTATCGCTTATATGGTAGGTAGGAAGACCTTTAACACTTACCACATGCACTTTCCATATCGCTCTCAACAATGTTTGATGTGAAACAGAATTACCGAAACACAACTAGACAACACAAAATATAAACACAATGTTTCACAGCTGCGCCAAAGAACACAACAAAACAAAAAAAGAAACAGAGCCGAAGATGCTTGAAGCTTCAAGATCGAAATCGTTTCTGGGAGTCTTTCGCACTGCGAGTGTTCGCGACTGTTAAGCGGCACTGAACTTGTCAGCTCGAAAGCAGAGGAACATTTAGTCGACCGTATTCAAGCTAGAACAGGTAAGCCAGGTGCGCCGGCAAAGCAACCAAGCGACTAAGCAACTGACCGACCAGTTGTCTTTCCATTCCACTTTTTCCACTTTGGCTAAGGCAACGGTAATATACAAAGCTGGAATCAATTGGGGCACCTGGCCAAGCAAATGAAGATCAACCTGAAGATGCTGCTTGGGGGTACATCAGGTGGTTTGACTAGTCACAGCAGACACTATCTGCTCGATTTTCCGCTGACTCTCAATGAAAACTATAGCCTAATTATACCCTGAACCCATTGAAAATGGGAATTCAGGGTATAATGGTTTTGTGAAAATGTATGTAACAGGCAGAAGGAGACGTCGCAGACCCCATAAATTATATATATTCTTGATCAGCATCGAAAAATAAGTTGATCTAGCCCTGCCCGTCTGTCCGTCTGTTCGTCCGTATGAACGTCGAGATTTCGGAAACTACAAAAGCTAGAGAGCTGAAACACGAACACTCGTATGTTAGTTACGCAGTACGAGTTTATTTTGTTTTTTCGATAACTCATCCCATTTCCAAATTATCGAAAATTCGTTTACATTTTTAAGGTTTTCTGGGGCATCACTTCTACACCGTTTTAGCTAGAGACTTCAAATTTGTTTATTTAGATATATATTATGGATACGCAGATTATGTCATTTTCAGATTCTCGCGTCCAATATGCAAAAAACGCATTTCAAATACTAGATACTTGCAATTTGGCAAATAGACACATTTTGATATGTTAATATGTTCTGAAAATTTCATGAAGATCGTCCATCTAGAAATGGAGTTATAAGCGTCCAAAGTTCAGCCCAACCCACCCCCAAGCCACGACAGCAACCGCGCGGTTAGCAGAGCGCGCGCTCATATATGTGCGTAAAGAAGAAGAGTATCATTTTTTAGCACTTTTTGGGCCAGTCAGTCAGTCAGTCAGTCAGGTCGTCACTCTGACCGGTGTGTCGGACTGCATGCCTGCTTACCGACTAAAAAATCCTCTGCATCGTCCATTGCATTTTCGCAGTAAAAACAGCTGGGTTCGGCAGTTTTCCCCATCTTATTTATGTACTCTCGAAAGTATCCATGTCCGGAGAGCAGTTGTGTCAAATAGAACGACGTTACACCGTATTTTCTGTTTATCCACTTCTCTAGATCGGGGATTATTCTAGCGGTCCATCTTCCATACCTTTCGCAGGACCATCTCGCCTTCCACGAGACTATGGTTTGCTGTCATATGCTCTTTGCCGTCTGTTCTGAGAATTTTCCTCTTTGCCGAAGATTCCATATTCTTTGGCGCTCTTGGGTATGACTGCTGCTATCACAGTCACGGCAGCCCCAGAGACTGTGCGGTACGCCGATCCTTAAGGCTGCTCTTCGTTGCGCAGCTAACATCGGTTTTCGCCTTTAAGGTGTCAGTCCATACTTCACTACCATATAATAGTATTGTGTTTGTCGCTTCCATGAGGAGTCTTTGTTTTCCTACCGCCGGGCCGTCAACGTTTGCCATCAGTCTACTCAAAGACCCCGTTGCTATCGCCGTTTTTCGCGTGGCATGCTTCAGCTGTTCTCAGAAGGTGAGTTTACTGTCTAGTCCTCATCAGGTTTTCGCTTACTCGCATCTCTATTTCGGTTGGGATCTGCTTCCCCGTGAACAGAAGTAACTCTGTTTTATGAGTGGCAAGTTCCAATCCTCGAGAGCTAAGCCATGTCTGCGTGCGGACCATGACTTGGGTAAGTCTCTTTTGGGCCTTTATGGTGTTTCTGGCGGTAATGACGGCTGCGATATCGTCGGCATATCCAATTAGGAAGGTGTCTTCAGGCATTCCCAGTCTTAGGATATCGTCATAGCTGATATTCCACAGGTCTGGTCCCAGTATTGACTCCTGTGCAGCTCCTCTAGTCACTTTATACCGTTTCGTACCAGTCTGTGTGGAGTACAGGAGTATTCGATCCTGCAAATAGCTCCTGATCATACTCATGAGGTACTCCGGTATATGGAAGCGGTGCTCCAAAGAGGCGAGCATATCGGTCCACCCGGCGTTTTTAAAGTCCAGCGTTGCTAGCAGAACCACTGGGCGCGAGTATGCATTTCCTCTTTGCGTAGCTCTGGCTGCCTGAACCACTTCATCGATAGTTCCTGTGGAGACCCGTACCCAGAGAGATTTCTGTGGAAGGCGATCCACACACAGAAAGCTCCGCGGCACAAGCCACTGAATGAGCTTTCGTATGCGAGCTTTATTATTATTGTTACTTCTGTTCTTCTTGTCAGCGAGCGTGGCTGGCCATTGCAAACGACGCGTGAATAAATAAATATTAATTTGCAAACTAAATAACCGATAACTGTATTTACTTACACACGGGCAAACACGGGTTGATACATTGGCGACGAGGTGAAACACAAAAAAAAAAAAGTAAGAACGTTGCAGTTAGGCGCAACTAACAGCGAAATACTTTGTTCCCATAGGTGCATCTTATTTATTTAATAAACATTTGATTAACGAAATATTTCGACAATTAGAAAACGTACATGGCAAGCAACAAACGTTTTTCCTAGACATACATATGTATATCTCTTATCTCTTATATAAAAATAAGTCGGGTTTTCTGTTCTGATGATTCTTAACTCCAAACGCACTAACCGATTTCCACGGTTTTGCATTTGTTGGAAAGTTCACAGGATCCATGAGGTTAGAAGATAAGAAAAACATAAAAATAAGTTGGACTTCCCTTCCTGACGGTACAAATTCAGCTCATAACACTCTGTTCAGTTAATTTCATTTCATTGTGTTTTTTCAAACGCTTAGTTCACTATGACGCTTACGTAAAATCGGTACTGTGAAATTGGGTATTTGAGATTAAAGTTATTCGTTTCCTAACAGTTCGTTTGGAAGCATTAAATTAATCACGTGTATTGTGAAAATTTTTATTCAGTTTCAACAGCAGGTATTTGTTCTTAATGTGGTAAGTTGAACTGTGTAAATTATGCGGATCGTGCATTTAAGGTTAAATTCACCAGACTCTCCATAGTAAAAAATGCCGAAAGCACGACGTTCAAACATTGGCCGCCGTACTAGACATGCAAGACAGCAACAAGTGTATTCACAGAACTTAAGCGAAGAAAGACTAAATATAATAAGAGAAAATAACCGATTGAGACGACGCATGAGCACACGAAGATCATTGGCATCATACAATCGCTTGGCATTCCAATATGATCCCACTGCGAACTACAGTGATGATGACAATTTAAAAATTGGACCAATGACAACTGTATGCCGATATTGCAATGCCTTAAAGTTCAAAACAGAAACGGCTAGATTGTGCTGCGCAAGAGGAAAAGTCAAACTGGATCCATTACACACATTGTCATATGTACTCGGTGGAATGGCAGAAGCGTGGACTACCGCATGCGCACATCCTAATTTGGTTGCATTCAAATGAAGTGGATGACATAATATCAGCAGAAATTCCCGATCCAGTCACTGATCCCCATCTACACGACATTGTGACGACTCAGATGGTCCATGGACCGTGCGGTGCATTAAATCCATTATCGCCTTGCATGGCTGATGGAAAGTGCACAAAACGATGGATATCCAGTTTATCGTCGACGTTCAAAAGAAGATAATGGTCGAACTATCAAAGACGACATATGTGAAGATATCTTGCATCACTTGCGCATTCGAACGAACAATCCCGACATGCAAATAACCGATGAAATCTACAATGAAGGATTGATTCTGATTGAGGATCAATGCTTGACTATTGGAAATAAGCTACTGATTGAAGTAGGAATGATTGCGCCAAATCGATCGATGCACGATACATTTAACCAAGAAATAAATCGAGAGCTGCAATACAATGTTGATACATTGCAGGAATTCGTTCAAAAAAATGTGCCGTTGCTGAATGAACAGCAAAAACATGTATACGAAACATTAATGCAAGCGATGGACAATAATACTGGTGGTCTATTCTTCCTGGACGCACCTGGAGGAACAGGGAAAACATTTATCATTTTATTGATTTTGGCCACTATTCGCTCAAGATGTGACATAGCTTTGGCGTTAGCATCATCTGGAATTGCGGCGACTCTTCTAGATGGCGGTCGTACTGCACATTCTGCACTTAAGTTGCCACTCAATTTAAACACAATTGATACTCCAACATGTAATATTTCCCGATCCAGTGCAATGGGAAAATTGTTGAAGCAATGTAAGCTCATTGTTTGGGATGAGTGCACAATGGCACATAAGAAATCACTTGAAGCACTTAACTTCACACTGAAGGATCTTCGGCGAAATAATAACATCTTTGGCAATTTGATGATTTTGTTGGCAGGCGATTTCAGGCAGACGTTGCCAGTAATACCCCGTGGAACGCCTGCAGATGAATTGAAAGCTTGCCTGAAGGCATCACTTTTGTGGAATAACGTAAAAATATTATCGCTAACCACTAATATGAGAGTTCAACTTCAAAGTGATCAAAGTGCAGCACAATTTTCCAAGCAATTGTTAGCTATTGGAAATGGAGAAGTCCCAGTTGATGCGACAACTGGATTAATTACTCTTACCAACGACTTTTGCCGATTTGTAGACTCTCAATTAGCTCTTATTGAAAATGTTTTTCCAAACATTAGTGAGAATTATCAGAATTATGCTTGGTTAAGTCAACGAGCAATTCTCGCCGCAAAGAATAATGATGTACACGCATTGAATTTCATCATTCAATCAAAAATCGATGGTTATTTGGTGACATATAAATCCGTTGATTCCATAACAAATCCCGATGATGTAGTAAATTATCCAACGGAGTTTTTGAACTCTCTGGAGTTACCAGGATTTCCACCACATAACTTGCAACTCAAAGTTGGTTCACTTATTATGATATTGCGTAATTTGAATCCACCGCGACTTTGCAACGGTACTCGGCTTGCGGTGAAAAGACTTATGCCGAATTTGATTGAGGCAACCATTATTAGCGGAAAATACGCAGGTGAAAATGTATGTATTCCTCGAATTCCAATGATTCCGACTGATCTTCCGTTTGAATTCAAACGTTTGCAATTTCCGGTTCGCCTTGGATTCGCAATGACAATTAACAAGTCGCAAGGCCAATCGCTTAGTGTTTGCGGGATCAATTTAGAAAATCATTGTTTTTCACATGGGCAGCTATACGTTGCGTGTTCACGAGTTGGGAAACCATCCTCTTTGTTTGTGTTAACGTCAGATCAAAAAACAAAAAATGTGGTTTACCAACGAGCACTTCAATGAAAGGGATAATTTGCGGACACGCTTTGATTTTGGATTCACTTTCAGAGAAACTAAATTTCATTTTTGTAATCAAAATGAATTCATTACTTTTGTGAAATTAAATTACAGTTTTTCTTTTTCAAATATCGAAAAAAAAAAAAAATTATCTTCATCTTTTAATCCACAAACGGAATGTTACAAAAAACGAATCCATCTGGTGGCGAAGCGGAGTTCGCCGGGTTTTCTAGTTGTACATACAGATTTACACATATACACACTATACGAGTATACACACAATTTTCTATGTATGCATACAAAAGTTTGCATGCCAGAATATTCTAAAGCTAGGTACACACGATGCAAACTATTTGCAGCAAGTTAAAAATAATTTGTAGCAAAAGTTTGCACAACTGTTCACACCAATGCAAATATTGCATGCAAATTACTTGCTGCAATCCATTTTTGTTTTGCACGTAAATTTTTGCATGGCTATTTCGTGCAATATATTGCGTTATTGTCTACACGTGTTTTCATTTTTTATTTGCATTGCTTGCAAGTGACACTCATTGCAAGTTCTGTTGTTTGGGAAAAGGCAAGGAATAACGACGTGTTAATATTATGTCGGCACAAAAATCGAGAGTTGCTGCTGTTGCTATATTAGTAATTTTGATAAAAAATATTTCATAACAAGTAAGAAGGCTCTAGTCGAGACGGCTCGACTACGAGATCCCCTGAACCCAGCAAAAAAGTGATACTCTTCTTCTTTACGCACTTATGAGCGCGCGCTCTGCTAACCGCGCAGTTGCTGTCGTGGCTTGGAGGCGGGTTGGGCTGAATTTTGGACGCTCATAACTCCATTTCTAGATGGACTATCTTTATGAAATTTTCAAAGTAGATTAAGAGTATCTGAATCTATCTATATGCCAAATTGCAAGTCTCTAGTATTTGAAATGCGTTTTTTTTTTAAATTGGGGGCGAAGGGGGCGTGGCATCCAAAATCTGTAAATTACATAATCTGCGTATCCATAATATCTATCTAAGTATAAAAATTTGAAGTCTCTAGCTGAAACGATGTAGAAGTTATGCTCAAAAAACCTAAAAAATGTAAACGAATTTTATCGATAATTTGGAAATGGGATGAGTTATCGAAAAAGCAAAATAAACTCGTACTGCGTAACCAACATACGAGTGTTCGTGTTTCAGCTCTCTAGCTTTTGTAGTTTCCGAAATCTCGACGTTCATACGGACGAACAGACGGACAGACGGGCAGGGCTAGATCAACTTATTTTTCGATGCTGATCAAGAATATATATACTTCATGGGGTCTGCGATGTCTCCTTCTGCCTGTTACATACATTTTCACAAAACCATTATACCCTGATTTCCCATTTTCAATGGGTTCAGGGTATAAAAAGGCACAAATTGACGTCAAACAAGTAAGAAAGCTGTAGTCGAGACTGCTCGACTACGAAATCCCCTGAGCTCTTCTTCGAACGAATAATATTCCAAGAATTATTCGATTCGTTTCTGCACGCATAGACGCTGATCTTCGCTTGTAGGCATGTATGTGTGTATGCATGTGTGTAAGCATTGCAAGCGTCTTGCTGTCTCGCTGCTTTGTTGCTGCGTCGCATGGGTTTTGATGAGAAAACTTTGATGACTAATAATTCTGTTTCTAGATGGACAATCGTACTGATTTCTTCAGATTATGATTATGATATTCATATCTATATGCTAAACCAAACTGCATGTCTCTAGTATTTGAAATGCATTTTTTCACACTTGGGGGTGGTGGGGCGAAGTGGGCACCGGAATCCAAAATCTGACAAAAAACGAAATTGTAATAAATTAGTATCTATATATATGCAGAAGACTTGGAGACTCTAACTCTAAAGATGAATTAGCTAGAATTTTATAACAGGTTCCCGATAAGTTCGTTTATCGATAACTTTGAAAATATACAAGTTATCGAATTTCTGAAACAAACTCGTACTGCGCGTGCAATATACGAACCTAATACAAAAAGAATGAACTCTCTAGCTTTTGTATCTTCGGAAATCGACGCGTTCAAACATAAGGACAGACGGACGGACGGACAGACGGACAGGGCTAGATCAACTTATTGTTTTATGCTGATCAAGAATATATATACTTTTTGGGGTCTGCCACGCCTCCTTCTGCCTGTTACATACATTTAACAAAACCATTATACCCTGATTTCTCATTTTCAATGGGCTCAGGGTATAAAAAGAAGAAAGAGAACAGAAAGAAAACGCGGCCTAACAAAAAAAAAACAAGTAAGAAGGCTCTAGTCGAGACGGCTCGACTACGAGATCCCCTGAACCCTTCAAAAAAGTGATACTCTTCTTCTTTACGCACTTAGATGCGCGCGCTCTGCTAACCGCGGAGTTGCTGTCGTGGCTTGGGGGTGGGTTGGGCTGAATTTTGGACGCTTATAACTCCATTTCTAGATGGACGATCTTGATGAAATTTTCAGAGTAGATTAGGAGTATCTAAATCTATCTATGTGCCGAATTGCAAGTCTCTAGTATTTGAAATGCGTTTTTCTTAAATTGGGGGCGAAGGGGGCGTGGCATTTAAAATCTGTAAATTACAGAATCTGCGTATCCATAATATCTATCTAAATAAACAAATTTGAAGTCTCTAGCTGAAACAGTGTAGAAGTTATGCCCAAAAAACCTAAAAAATGTAAACGAATTTTCGATAATTTGGAAATGGGATGAGTTATCGAAAAAACAAAATAAACTCGTACTGCGTAACTAACATACGAGTATTCATGTACAATTTCAGCTCTCTAGCTTTTGTAGTTTCCGAAATCTCGACGTTCAAACGGACGGACGGACGGACAGACGGACGGACAGACGGACAAGGTTAGATCAACTTATTTTTCGATGCTGATCAAGAATATATATACTTTATGGGGTCTGCGACATCTCCTTCTGCCTGTTACATACATTTTCACAAAACCATTATACCCTGAATTCCCATTTTCAATGGGTTCAGGGTATAATAAGTAAGAAAGCTGTAGTCGAGACTGCTAGACTACGGAATCCCCTGAGCCCTTCTTCGAACGAATAATATTCCAAGAATTATTCGATTCGTTTCTGCACACATAAGAAACTGTACATGCAAAACAACGCGCACACATAGACGCTGATCTACGCTTGTAGGCATGTATGTGTGTATGCATGTGTGTAAGCATTGCAAGCGTCTTGCTGTCTCGCTGCTTTGCTGCTTCGTCGCATGGGTTTTGATGAGAAAACGTTGATGATTAATAATTCTGTTTCTAGATAGACAATCGTATTGATATCTTCAGATTATGATAATCATATCTATATGCTTAACCAAACTGCATGTCTCTAGTATTTGTAATGCATTTTTTTCACATTTGGGGGTGGTGGGGCGAAGTGGGAACTAGAATCCAAAATCTGACAAAACCCGAAATTGTATTAAATTAGTATACAGCGTGAATTCCCATTTTCAATGGGTATAAAAAACAAGTAATTACGTTGCAGTTAGGCGCAACTAACTGCGAGATACTCTGTTCCCATATGTGCATTTTATTTCTTTTATAAACATTTAATAAACAAAATATTTCGGCAATTAGCAAACGTACATGACAAGCAACAAACGTTTTTCCTATACATACATACAGATTTACATATGTATGTACACACTATACGAGTATACAAACGATTTTCTATGCATGCATACAAAAGTTTGCATGCTAAAATATCTATGAATTGTGAATTTTTCGACCGTTACTTTAGTTTGAATTTGAAAAGCACGATTTGCCACGCCCCCAATGGACGTAGACATATAACTTCTTGATTGATCTTTTTAGAATCATAACATTAGCTCACATGCATTTCAGCGTTCTAGCTTTAACGGTGTAGAAGATACGCTTTTCCCGATTTGCCACGCCCCCAATGGGCGTAGATATATCCGCCATAGCTTTTTGAACTTGGGTTGTCACCCCCAGTATATATTCCTAATTGCAACTCTCTAGCTCATCATCTAGTATGATTACTGGCCTATGGACGCAAGAGTTTTCTGATTTGCCACGCCCCTAGTGAGCGGATCGGAAAAATTTTTACACTTCATAATTCGAGAGCATATATGAGTATATGTTTAAAATTTCGAGTTTCTAGCTCTAATAGAGCCGACAAATATTGACGGACAGACGGACGGACAGGAAGACGGACATTGCACAAACCCAATATACTCTTTTTCCCTTTGGGAATAGAGTATAAAAACTGCAAGCTAAAGCAGATCGGTAGAATGGCGGAAATTAAACCATTTCTGTGCGCGATCATCGAAAAATCGTTGTGGCGCAACGAGTGGGAGAAGTGGCTACGGGCATTTAATATCTATGTACGTAGACACAGAAGAAATTTCGTTAGTAGTAAAAAAGCGAAACAAATTACTCCATCTAGGGGGACCACAGCTACAAGAGGTAGTGTACAGCCTTCCAGGCGCGTTGGTGCCATATGATGCGAACATCGTTAACGACGTATTTACTCCACTGGTGGATAAATTGAATGAATACTTTTCACCGCAACGTAACGCAGTTTTCGAGAGACACATGTTTCGCAGCATAACGCCTCGTCTAGGTGAGTGCTTCGCCGAGTTCTTGTTGCGACTAAGACAACAAGCCAGTAAATGCTCGTTCGGAACAACCAAGATTGAAATCTAGGAGATCTGCATTGCTGATAAAAATAATTGCTGCCTGGGCTAGGGCCACGTTTAAAAAGAAGCTGCTGGAATCGGAGCTGATGCTGGAGGAGATAATAAATATGTGCACCATTGAAGAACAAGTGAACCAGCAGTCAGAGGCAATGCTGATCCCGCCGGATGCCGAGATTGTAAAGAAAATCGCGGTTCAGTCAAAGAGACCAGACAAAGTATGTGTTCTGTGTGGTCGGTGTTGAGGAGAAGACCATGACGAACGATTTCGATGAAGGAAATCGAAATGTAATAAGTGTTCTCGGTTCGGCCATTATTCTCGTATGTGCAAAACCACATTAAAGAGGCAGCGTAGCACACCATAAGAGTATCAAAGCAAGCGATCGCGAACCTCAAAGTTCCATGTGCACGCCATCGATGAGGAAGAGACTAAAAGTCGGCGGCCAGGGTTGGTCAAACTGTTTTAAAGTAACTAGAGGAAACAGTGTCATGCCTAGTTGGGGGATCCCAATGATCATTGACTCCGGATCGCGGTACAACCTGATAAGCCACGGCGATTGGCTGCGATTGAATCGTAGACATGCGACGGTGTTTAATATTCGCACCCCTTCGACTACTCAGTTCAAAGCTTATGCGTCGGGCGAGAAGCTGAGAGTGGTTAACGTCTTTGAAGCCCCAATTAGAGTTCAAGAAAGACCAGAGATTGCTACATATTATGTAATCGAAAATGGAACACAATCGTTACTCGGTCGAGACACAGCCGTGCAACTCAACGTCCTAAAACTTGGCTTAGGCGTGAATAGAGTGGAGGCTCACACACTTTTTCGCAAATGGAAAGTTTCAACTTTGAGACTGGCCATAGACCACAGTGTGAGACCAGTGCAGCAGCCAATGAGCAGATTCCCGACTGCGTTAGATGACCAAATCGCAGAAAGGATAAACCAGGCTGTGCAGCAAGATATCATAGAACCAGTTCATGGACCAATGGATTTCGCCAGTTGTAATTGCATTTAAAGGGAGTGGAGAAATAAGGCTGTCTGGATCTGCGAAGTTCAAATGTTCAAATTGGCAAAAACGAAGAGGAGCACGACATGCGCTAAAAGCAGTTCTGAAAATCGTTGATGCCCACAACGTGGTGCTGAATGAACAGAAATGTGTTTATAAGCCTAATAAACTCAAATTCCTAGGCCACATTCTGTCGGACCATGGTATTGAAGCGGACCCAGAGAAGGTCAAGGTGATCGTAGGCTTCCGTGCTCCGAAAACTAAGGAGGAGACAAGAAGTTTTCTAGACCTCGTAACATACGTTGGGAAATTTATACCGGATCTAGCCAACACGACTGAGCCATTGAAAAGATTAATAAAGGCAAACACCACATTCGAATGGAGCGACAAGGAACAACGAGCTTTCGATATCTTGAAGAAACAAGTCGTCTAGGTAACAAATCTGTCATATTTTAAAAAAAATTTTCGTACGTGTCTCATAGCCCATGCAAGCCCAGCGGCATTGGGAGCTGTTCTAGTGCAGATTGATGACAGCAACGTGCATCATATCGTATCGTTCGCCAGTAAAAGCCTAACTAACGTGGAGAAAAGATATCATCTCCGTATCGTTGGCGAATAAACCGGCACCAAGGAATCGACATGCGTTCCCAGCTGGCCCATGGCAATGTGTCGCATCCGACCTACTGGGCCCTTTGTCAAGCAACGACCATGTACTGGTGGTTAATCGACTACTTTTCCAGATACATGGAATTTGATCGAAAGTATTGATCGAAAGTATTGATCGAAAGTATTGATCGAACAAATGCAGGAGATATTTTCTCGTTTGGGAATACCACGAACGCTGAGAACCGACAACGGTCGGCAATTCGTAAGTCCGAATTTCAAGATTTTTGCCGGAACAATGGTATCACACAAATGACGACTCCGCCATATTGGCCACAGGCGAATGGCGAAGTAGAATATATGAACAGGTCTTTAGTAAAACGCTGTTTAACAGAATCATTAGAGACAAGATACGAGACATTCAAGACTTGGTAGGTGATGTTGGTGAATCCTCGGAAAGAGACTTAGATTGCTTAAACAAATAAAAGGGAAAAGAGAGAGCAGACAAGGGACGAGGCGCCAAAACATCGGATATCCATCCCGGAGACAAAATCGTGCAGAAGAATGTCCTGTGCTCACACAAACTGACACCCATGCAAGGAGGAGGAAAAACACTAAAAATGTGAGTCATTTAAAAAAGATTAAAGTTACAGGTACTCATGGAGCTGCACCGACAACCGATAGTGTCCAGTACACGGGTACACCTAGGCAAACGCCCCAAGTACCGGAAAAAGGAGCCGGTGCGCAGGACAATGGGTTGAAGATGAAGCTGAAAAATATTGGAGGGATGTGGAGACCCATACAAAGGGAGCTTTCTGTGGAAGGCGATCCACACACAGAAAGCTCCGCGGCACAAGCCACTGAATGAGCTTTCGTATGCGAGCTTTATTATTATTGTTACTTCTGCTCTTCTTGTCAGCGAGCGTGGCTGACCATTGCAAACGACGCGTGAATAAATAAATATTAATTTGCAAACTAAATAACCGATAACTGTATTTACTTACACACGGGCAAACACGGGTTGATACAGCTCCCATTGTGGATTTTGCAGCTCTGAACCCGTGCTGTCTGTGGCTAAGTCCTCCAGCGGCCTCTACTGCGGCGAGTAGAGAGGTCTTAAGAGCTTTTCTAACAGCTTTCCAGCCGTGCTTAGCATACACAATGGGCGATAAGCCGAAGGTGAGTTGGCATCGCCTTTGCTAATGAACACCAGTCTCTGTTCTTTCCTCGCTTCTGGGAATATCTTCTCTTTTAGACATGCGTTATACATCCTAAGTAGAAAAGTAGGCCGTCCTGATGCTATCACCTTCAGTATCTCCGCCGGTATATTATTTGGCCCCGGCGCTTTTTTATTCTTCAGGGAGAGTTCCTCCTCGGTGAAAATTGGGACTGCACCATCGAGCTCTACGGGTATTCGCACATGCGTATCGTGGATGTGTGTTGGAAATAGTGTTTCCACTATGTGATCCATCGTTTCATCATCCACGTTTGGCACTGCTCCGTAGTTTCTCAGCTTCTTCATGACTATTTATAGCCAAGTCCCCAAGGGTCTTTCTTTATATCTCTGCAGAGCTCTTTCCACTTGTCATGCTTACTGCGCGTGATAGCGACAGTTCTTTTCTCGCAATCTTAGCTGCTAACGCTTCCGTCATAAAATTTCCAGAGCGTCGTGCCCTTTTTATACCCTGAACCCATTGAAAATGGGAATTCAGGGTATAATGGTTTTGTGAAAATGTATGTAACAGGCAGAAGGAGAAGTCGCAGACCCCATAAAGTATATATATTCTTGATCAGCATAAAAAAATAAGTTGATTGAGCCCTGTCCGTCTGTCCGTCCGTCCGTCCGTCCGTCCGTCCGTCCGTATGAACGTCGAGATTTCGGAAACTACAAAAGCTAGAGAGCTGAAATTTCACATGAACATGCGTATGTTACCTACGCAGTACGAGTTTATTTTGTTTTTTCGATTACTCATCCCATTTCTAAATTATCGATAAAAAAAATTCGTTTCCATTTTTTAGGTTTTTTGGGCATAACTTCTACACTGTTTCAACTAGAGACTTCAAATTTATTTATTTAGATAGATTTTATGTATACGCAGATTATGTAATTTACAGATTTTGGATGCCACGCCCCCTCCGCTCCCAATTTGAAAAAAACGCATTTCAAATACTAAAGACTTGCAATTTCGCACATAGACAGATTCAGATACTCTTAATATATTCCGAAAGTTTCATGAAGATCGTCCATCTAGAAATGGAGTTATAAGCGTCCAAAGTATAGCCCAACCCACCCCCAAGCCACGACAGCAACTGCGCGGTTAGCAGAGCACGCGGTCATAAGTGCGTAAAGAAGAAGAGTATCACTTTTTTACAGGGTTCAGGGGATCTCGTAGTCGAGCCGTCTCGACTAGGGCCTTCTTACTTGTTAATCTTCTTCTACATTGTATGTATACTTTCCTTTTTTCTGCAATGGTTCCACCAGTACGCCTGTCGTCTACCTCTGTGTTTGCTGTGCGTTTTTGGCTTCGAAACGTTACACGCTCTTTCCATAGCTGTTAGACTTCTTTCGACCACTTGCTTCGAGGTCAATGTACCATCGAATTGTCGTTCTCGTCTATCTAATTCAGCTAGTAATTTGCCTGTTTCGCCCTTACTTATGTCTCATCTGTGGGTCTTTCTTAGGCATGATGGGGAGTTTTGCTGACTGGTATTCTGGAAGGCATATAAGATATACTCGTGATCACTGCCCGTGAAGTCATCGAGTATCTTCCAGTCCTTTATCCGATCTACGATGTGTTCGGATCCAAAGGTTACGTCAGGTATTGTGCCTTCACATCCCGGCCTATGGAAGGTAGCTCTGCTTCCGCGGTTTGCTACCACTAACCCGGACCTAGCGGCCATATCCACAATTTTTCGTCCTCTAGAGTTAGTAGAGGACATTCCCCAGTCTACTGCTCGTGCATTCAGATCGCCTGCCACAATGAAGGACTACCGTCGATTCACGAGAAGATCCTCGATTGCATCCAGTTTATTTTGAAAAGTGCTTATGTCATCGCTAGGAGTTAGGTAGCAACTGACCACTGCGACCCAACCTGCTTTCTAGTGGCAGCTGTCCACTACTACTGGGGATCCATATGGCAACAGTCTTAGTGTTGTCCTCTGACCAAGCTCCGGTTTCTTTTCGCTTGTATTGTTTACTGATGATCATCTACATCCACAGCATGTTCTGCTACTATCTGTGTCAAAAGTGCATCTGCCGTTTTGCTCCGGTGCAGATTACCTTGGAGAATTTGCAACATTTTGCCGAGGACTGCTTCTGTGAGGGGAGGTTTTTTCTTCTCTTTTCTTATTGGTGCTGCTGCCACCTTCGGCCTCTCTGCGGGTGCCGAAGTAGCTTTGTCCGCTCTTTTTTGCGAAGGCCCTTTTCTGGTGACTTCTTGCCACAGATTCTGTTGTCTCTTGCTAAGTTTTTTGCCGGACTCAGACTCTAAAGGTCTAGGGGCCTGTCTCTTTTGAATGGTAGGTGTATCCACACGTTCCAAAATCCTTGCCTCTCTGTCGGCTGGTGGTTCTAATTGCTTCTGCTTAGTTGCTTCAGCCTCCAGCTTCTTCCAGGAGTTCCTGGAGTGTCCTAGAATATCTAGTAGTTCGTCTAGGTCGGATACCCCACTATTAACTTCCAGACTGATGTTTTTTTGCTTAGCGTTTTGGCGAATAATAATAATAATGTTCAGGCATGAACATACATAATATACAAAATATATACATATATCTCCTACGCACTCAACAACTAACAAGTAGTGCAACAGCCACATGTGTGGACAATAAATAGGCAGATAACGCTGACCCTATCCCTTAGCGATAATATAATATATATTAAACGACAGTTGAGCCTTACAAACTCAGAAATATGTACACTAGATTTAAGAGTTGAAATTATGCATGAGTCTAGGTATAAACAAGTAAAAAGGCTCTAGTGGAGACGTCTCAACTACGAGATACCCTGAGCCCTGTAAAAAAAAGTAATACTCTTCTTCTTTACGTGCGTATAAGCGCGCGCTCTGCTAACTGCGCAGTTGCTGCCGTGGCTTGGGGGTGGGTTGGGCTGAACTTTGGACGACTATAACTCCATTTCTAGATGGACTATCTTTATTAAACTTTTAGAATATATAAATAGCATCTAAATATATCTATTTGCCAAATTTCAAGTCTCTAGTATTTGAAATGCGTTTCCTAAAATTGTGGGCGAGGGGGCGTGTCATCCAAAATCTGAAAATTACAAAATCTGCGTATCCATAATATCTATCTATATATTAAGTTGAAGTCTCTAGCTGAAACGGTGTAGAAGTTATGCTCAAAAACCTAAAATATGTAAACGAATTTTCGATATCTTACCGATAATTTGGAAATGGGATGAGTTATCAAAAAACAAAATAAACTCGTACTGCGTAACTAACATACGAGTATTCATGTAAAATTTCAGCTCTCCAGCTTTTGTAGTTTCTGAAATCTCGACGTTCATACAGACGGACAGACGGACGGACATACGGACAGGGATGGACGGACTTTATGGGGTCAGGGTATAACAAGTTGTAAGAAATCAAATATGGCAATGCATATAAAAAACAACATTATGATGAATTTAGGTGACCAAGGTGATAGATTCGAAAACGACCACAATAGGTCGATATTGAAAGTACACATTGCGGAAGAGGGAACTTGAGATGTACCGCAGTTTGCCACAAACTTCTTGGGAAAGCAATCCTATAATTTTTTGGAATTTATATAAGGCCACTATGACAGTACTAACTAACTACAGTACTAACCAGCCCCTGGTAGCTCAGTGCCTTTGGAGCGACTTTCTTCGCCAATAAAATGCGTTGTTTGCGACTCACGAAGTCGTATGACGGGTTCTCTCATATTAGAAAGCGTTTTTTTTTTTTTTTGTTTTTAATCTTTGAGTACCTAACCTTGTAATTATTATGAAAAATAGTTATTCTTATTATTCTTTTTTTTTTTTTGGTCGGATGGTAAAGTTATTGTGGGAAAAAGTTTGAAAAATATCGAAAATATCGATATATCGATATTTTTAAAGTTGAATATCAAATATCATTTTGATATTTTTTCAACATTTAAAATATCACTAACCATACAACACATAGACTGGACAACTGGAACAAGTTAATGTGCACACTTATTTTTTGACATTAGAACCCCCTTAACTTCGTATTTGCTCGGGCTTTTACTTTTAGGGTCGGGAGAAAAAAATTTCTGATGGCAAAATCATTTCGCTTCGAGCGCTCGACGGTGATGGTCGATTTTCAAAAAAGGCCTGACATGTGCCGCTCTTTCCCTTGCTCTCCTCTTTCTGCCCTATGCTTTTTACTCTCTGATCTCTTCTCTGTGTTGTATGGTTAGTGATATCATCGATACAATATTTAAAAAATATTCAACAACCCTAATAAAAACCCAGAAGAATAAAATTTAATACTGAACTGAACACCACCGCAGTCAAGTATATTCATTCAAATATAGTTGATATATCGTAAATAAAAGATTTAATTTTCGTCATATTTTGTATAAAAATAGTTTTTGTTTATTTTAAATATTTTGTCGTTTCGATTTTTTTTTTTTTTTTTTGTCTCTGCTAATGATGAAATTAATTGTTAATTGTTAATAGCTAATTTGTACATAAAAATAAGTCACAAGCAGCATTTACTATTGCATATTTAAGGGCTGCGATAGCCAGAAAACTAGCAACGATCAATGAATTGTGCAACAGAAGGCAATTACGCTACGACCTTTCATAGTAATGTTAATGATAACGATAATTATTATGATGATATTGGTTAACTGGATTTCTCTGAATTGATTTCATTGCATTTGATTTTATTGGCGTATTTAGTATTGTATTACTTCTCAGGCAAATTGAATTAATTAATATCTTACATAAAATTTGATGAATTCAAAAATTACTTTTTTTTTGTTCTTTAAATATTGCTTTGTTTCTTTGTTCTCTTTGTAGATTCTTGTGAGCGCAACCAACAATATATCTAAATGATAGTATTAAATGTCATTAAGTTATAAAACGGTAATAGCAGTCTACAGAGGCTATTGATTGGAAACAATTCATTTAACAAACATAATTCGAACAAGCATTTAAATTAAGTTAATAAATTTCGATATGCAAGATAGCGCCATCTAGTGTGGGACGCTCGCACTGCACATATTGATAATTCTATGAGCGGCTGAGCGAGAGAGAGCTAAATTCAGCTTTCAATATCGCAACCACTGCCGCTAGACAGCGCTATTCCTGCCTCAATCCTTTTTAATAAGCGCTCCACACTGAAGCACATTAGAATGTATAAATATATATGTATATATGCACCATATAGATAGTGTTTCAAAATCTGTTCATATACCCATGCGTATTACTTGAAAACATACAATTTCTTACTTCACATAAATATGTATGTATATATAGCATATACACATGCAACTTGTTTTATATATTAAATATATGATATATATATTTATATACATATATGTATGTATAATATGAGTTTATAAATCGACCAAATTGTATCTTGGAACTAATGATTTAGCAACGTCTTTATATCGGGTTACATATCAAATTTTGTGTATGTTATGTATATATATATATATATATATATATATATATATATATATATATATATATATATATATATATATATATATATATATATATATATATATATTATATTTAGATGTATAAACGTTTTCTTCAGACTTAAAAATGGAGTTGTAATTAGTGTATTTAGTTTATCTAGTTTCCAAATACAATGAGTGTTATAATCGATAGCTCTTATTGTTTTGGGACGTGGCATTGACTATATGCCCACAGATATATATGTAATTCGAATACATGTAATATATACAGTGTTCGCAAAAACTACTCCGTAGCAGCAAGAGCAATGAAAATATGACTATGCTCTGGCTACCGCTCTCGTTTATGACGGGAGCCGTAGCAGAGCCATAGTCGAACGAAAAAATGTGAGAGCTCTGCTCTGCTCTCGGAGTTTGTTGTGCTGAAATCTGTAGCGGTAGCAATAGCACGAAACGAAATTAACGACTACGCTTCGGCAGAGCGATAGCCGACAAATGAGAGCAGAGCAAACGCAATTGACTTTGTTGCTACGGCTCTTTGGGCCGATATTCCTCTTGCAAATAAAATCAAAGTAATGTATTAAGAAATAGGAAAAAAAAAAAAAAAACGTATGCATGTAGATTTATATGCATATAGATATTAATTGTCGAATTCAGTTATTTACTTAATACATTACTTTGATTTTATTTGCAATAAGAATATCGTCCCAAAGAGCCGTAACAACAAAGTCAATTGCGTTTGCTCTGCTCTCATCTCGCTCTCGTTTTTCGGCTATAGCTCTGCCGAAGCGTAGTCGTTAACTTCGTTTCGTTCTATTGCTACCGCTACAGATTTCAGCACAACAAACTCCGAGAGCAGAGCAGAGCTCTCACATTTTTTCGTTCGACTATGGCTCTGCTACGGTTCCCGTAATGAACGAGAGCGGTAGCCAGAGCAAAACGAAAAACTACGGAGTAGCGTAGCATTTTCAAACGCTGAATATATATATATATTTATATATAAAGTTATTCATAAGAAGCTTTGACTTAACGTGAGCTTGTGGTCTGAAGCAGCTTTTTCAGAATACGAATCTCCATATTGATTCTATATATATAGTTAAGGCAAATCGCTCAAGTCAAGAGGTTATATGTTTATATGTTGACTACTAACTATATCAGGGTTATAAACAGTAGCAGATCGAGGCATTGTAACGTGGATCTGCTACAAGCCTGTAGTCTGTTTGTGTGCCTGTCTCTGTTTCTGTGTGGGTCTGCGCTCTCGTTCTAATGTACGCATGCTGGACGTACTAATGTATTTATAATCTGTTCGCACTCGCACACGCATACGCACTCGCTATTGCTATATTTGTCTCTGCTTGGTTCTCAGAGACGATATTCGTAGTGCGCGGAGCGGGAACGCCGCGTACCGGAATACCAACGATACGGTACCTGTTGTTGGTGCAAGGCCAGGCCTAGGGCCAGGCCGGAGGCACCTCCGGCGCTGCCAATGTCCGCGCCGGGACTTCGCGCTAACTGCAAAGTCAGCGCCAGACGCGTCTGCTAGGAGGATGAGGAAGCCGATGGAGATGGTGTGCTGGCGCTGGAGGTATGCCGATGCCTACGTTGCTGCTGCTGCTGTTGCTGCTGGGGTAACTGCAGACCCGGCGATGTCACGCACCGGCCTAGAACACTGACGGGCAAATTGCTGGCATCCAAATAGGCCTCCGGACTGAAGCGCACCCGACTATGCTGCGAGCCAATGGAGCCCTCCTTAGCGCTCAAATAGGAGCTGTCGTCGCTTGTCAGCGAGTCGGGCGGCGTTGGATTTGTGGGCGTGCCCTGCTGCGACGAGATGCTGCCATTGAGCGTATTGCTATTGTACTTCTTCACCGAGCTGCGCAGCTTCCCCTGGCTAATCCCCGCCTGCTGCAATGCCAGCTGCTGCTGCTGTTGCTGTTGCTGCTGTTGCTGCTGTTGCTGCTGCTGCTGCAGTTGGTAGCTTAGCGCGTGGTGTTCGAAGGGCAGGCTAACCGGACGAGCGACAGGCGCATACTTGCTGGTGGCCAAAGGACTGTGCAGTATCCGGTTGATCAACTTGGGTGAGCCGACATAGAACTCTTGTTGACCAACAGGAGGCGGCTGCTGATGCGACGCAGTCGTTGGCGCCGACGTCGGCTCGCACTCGTAGTCCACATTGAGATTCACATTCAGATTGAGATTGTTGTATTCGTAGAGCAGCTCCTCGTGTTCCAGCAGCATATTCGAGTTGCTCGACACCGTCGAGGGCGTCCGCCGATGTCCACCCGCACTGACGCCCATCTGTGGCACGCGCGGCGGCGGCGTCCGCGTTTGCAACGGCGGTAGCGCTGCCATCGTCGCCACCTGCACCGCCTGAACGGCCTGAACGGCTTGCACGGGCGGCTCATACTGGTAGTCGTAGTAGTCGGGCAGGCGATGGTTGTAGTCGTAGGAGTAGTCCGGATACGACTTGCAGTCTCGCTCATATGCAAAATTCAACTCTGGCCGATATGAAAAGTAGTTGGAACCTGCAAGAGGGAGATAAATCAGTAAGCTGTCAGCTGGAGCTGGAACTGGAACGTACCAAAGTAACCGTTACGGTAGGCGCCACCATCGTTGGAGTAGCTCGGCCCGTTGCGCAGGTAGTCGGCGGGCGCATAGAGCGGCGGTGGTCCAATGCCGCCGCCTACGCGGAACTCCTCGAACCCTTCGGCGTTATTGCAGCTGCTGGTGCTCAACTTGCGGCGTGGTGATGGCGTCGGCGGCTGCGAACCGGCATAGAGCAGCCCCACGGGCTGCGGTTGCGGCAGTTCCTGTTGCTGTGGCAGAGCTTGTGGCACAGTCGTTGTCGCCACAACCGTTGCGTGATGCAGCTGATGCTGTGGCGTGCGCTGCACGGGCGTGTAATACGTTTGGCTGCCGCCCACGCGTCGCTGGGCCACCAACTGAGGCTTGGTAGTGGCCATTGATGCGCTCGTGCGCCCATCCATGGCTGAGTAGCTGCGTGGGTAAAGGAGATTGAAAGATTACAGTCCAATGTCAAATATTTAACAGTCAGTTAAGTGTATTACAGATGGCCGCAATGTAAAATATTTAACAATCTATAACAGTTTCATTAAATTGTACCACTAACCATACAATACACAGACTGGACAACTAGAACAAACTTTTTTCACGCACAAAAATATGATCGAATTGCCGCACAACTTCGTATTTCTTCGGTTTGGGCAATTCGAGCTCGGGCAGTCAAAATATGAAACGACAAAGTCATTGCGCTGCCAGCGGTCGACCAGGATGGTCATATTTTCATATGAGCATTTTCTATGCGCTATTTTACTTTACTCTCCCTATCTCTTTTTTCTCTCTCTATCTCACTCTATGCGAGCACAAGCCAGTTGCCCACAAAAATTGAAATTTGTTCGCGAGTGGCAATTCGCGACGATCCCGTCTGCCATTCTTAGTAAGAGTATGCCGAACTCTTAAACGGCTTTGCCATGCTCATGCAAAATTTTAGTGTTTTCGTAAAGATTTTTGGGAAGGGTATGAAAGCGCTGATGTGCATAGGCATTACTTTTTCGCGATGAGCATGCACACACACATTTACTGTGTCTTGCTACATGTATGAGCATTTATGTGACTGTGTGCGAAACTTTTGCTGCCTGTAGCAATTGCAGGGCCCAACACTTGTCTATTTTGTATGGTTTGAATTGTAGAGTGACTGTCAAATGAGCCTTTGCGGCTTGCAGCAGTCATTTTGGCAATAATGAGTACATGGTGTATTCTGACATTTGTCAATACATATACATTTCCAGATCCACTTAAATCGTTTACAACCCGTTCAAAAAATTTTGGAGGCTATGATACTAAATTAGTTATAGTAATTTTTATTTATTAAACATGTATAAGAATAAATACATCTGTATGCATATAAACATACCTGATATATGCATGGGGGAAGTAAATTTGGCAGTCTACAAGGCCGAACAAATCTAAGACCGTTCCCACAATTCTAAGGCCGAGGTCCACAAGAATAACAAACTGCAAGTGTAGGGCCCTGCAATTGCTACAGGCAGCAAAAGTTTCGCACACAGTCACATAAATGCTCATACATGTAGCAAGACACAGTAAATGTGTGTGTGCATCAGTGTTGCCAACTTGGCCTTTTTCCGGACAGATCTGTCCTTTTTGAAATTACAACTGCCGCAAAAATTTAGAAACAGCCCCTGTCCGGAAAAAATGCCTTTTTTTATATAATATTGGCCTTTTTTCATCCTTTTTTAATTGTTAAAGGTTGTTTATAAAATTTGTCAAGTAAATCAATATCATCGCTTTAATATTGCTTTATTGCAAGATATTTTACGATGTATCCCTGTTTCAAACGCTGTAGTCCTGTAATCGAAAATATATTTATCGATCGATCATTTAAGTTTTCAAAAGTTTAACAAAATTTTCAAAGGAAATTTACAAACTGAAATTTAGGGTGTCGCGGTCTAAAAAAAAAAAAAAGTGGATCCGCCGCGTTCCCAATAATATTGATGAGGCATTTTTCAAATACTGCAAGTGCAGTTTAAATATAAAACTTGTAGATAAAGAAAGTATCGTATCTTTCTGGACTGAAGTTCAGAACCACACAGACTCAGCAGGAAACAAAAACTTTTCGGACCTGGGTGCATTTGTTATCACTTTGCTGTCATTGCCGTGCCGTGTCGTCAAATGCTGAGGTGGAAAGGGTATTCAGCCAAGTCAATTTGGTTAAAACCAAATTAAGGAATAGCTGAATATTGATACGTTAAATTCTATTTTGGCAATTAGGTTGGTTTTACTAGTTAACAATTACATACAATTAAATATATTATCTTTGGATTAGGTTTGGACTACAACGAAACGGCAAATGTTGCCAAAACTACAAGCTACCGGAAAATTGTGTACGCCAAATTGGCACATAAAATACATATAGCAACGGAAATACCAATTTTGATGAGGTGCTATACCTCATAAACGAAAATTAAAATAAAATTATACTTTAGAAATAGAAAAAATGTTATCCGTTTTTTTTTTACCTTTTCAAAAATATTTTGGCCCTTTTTTGTCCTTTTTCTGGTGTCAACTGTCCTGTTTTTTTGGCGAAAAGATGGCAACACTGGTGTGCATGCTCATCGCGAAAAAGTAATGCCTATGCACATCAGCGCTTTCATACCCTTCCCAAAAATCTTTACGAAAACACTAAAATTTTGCATGAGCATGGCAAAGCCGTTTAAGAGTTCGGCATACTCTTACTAAGAATGGCAGACGGGATCGTCGCGAATTGCCACTCGCGAACAAATTTCAATTTTTGTGGGCAACTGGCTTGTGCTCGCATAGAGTGAGATAGAGAGAGAAAAAAGAGATAGGGAGAGTAAAGTAAAATAGCGCATAGAAAATGCTCATATGAAAATATGACCATCCTGGTCGACCGCTGGCAGCGCAATGACTTTGTCGTTTCATATTTTGACTGCCCGAGCTCGAATTGCCCAAACCGAAGAAATACGAAGTTGTGCGGCAATTCGATCATATTTTTGTGCGTGAAAAAAGTTTGTTCTAGTTGTCCAGTCTATGTGTTGTATGGTTAGTGATTGTACTTCATAACCAGTGTTGCCAATTTTTATTGAGCAGAAAAAGCTGTTTTTTTTTTTTTGGGAAAAAAGCAGAAATTATGGGAAAACAAGTAAGAAGGCTCTAGTCGAGAGGCCTCGACTACGAGATACCCTGAACCCTGCAAAAAAGATATACTCTTCTTCTTTACGCACTTATGAACGCGCGCGCTCTGCTAACTTCGCAGTTGCTGCTGTGGCTTGGGGGTGGGTTGGGCTGAATTTTGGACTCCATTTCTAGACAAACGATCTTCATGAAATTTAGAGAATATTAGGAGCATCAAAATGTGTCTATTTGCAAGTCTCTAGTATTTGAAATGCGTTTTTGCATATTGGTGGCGAGAGGGGCGTGGCATCAAAAATCTAAAAATTACATTATCTGCGTATCCATAATATATATCTAAATAAACAAATTTTAAGTCTCTAGCTAAAACGGTGTAGAAGTTATGCCCAAAAAACCTAAACAATAGAAACGAATTTTTCGATTTGAAATTGAATTTGAAAATAGGATGAGTTATCGAAAAAAACAAAATAAACTCGTAGTGCGTAACTAACATACGAATGTTCATGTGAAATTTCAGCTCCCTAGCTTTTGTAGTTTCCGAAATCTCGACGTTCATACAGACGGACAGACGGATCAAGAATATATATACTTTATGTGGTCTGCCACGCCTCCTTCTGCCTGTTACATACTTTTAACAAAACCATTATACCCTGATTTCCCATTTTCAATGGGTTCAGGGTATAAAACAAGTAAGAAGGCTCTAGTCGAGACGGCTCGACTACGAGATACTCTGAACCCTGCAAAAAAAACTAAATTCCCTGAATTCCCATTTTCAATGGGTTCAGCGTATAAAAATTAGATTAAAGTGATCAAAATAATTTTGACAGGCGTGTGCAAGATCTATTTCGAATGAGAACTGAGTCGATTGTTAAATATTTTCTGCACAACAAACATGTTGTCAAATATTTAACGCATAGTTTTGTAAGATTTGACAAACACTCACCTCACAGAGTTTCGCTTGGTGCCCAAGTGAGACTTCGTCTCCAGTTGATTTTCGCTTTGATCGACCTGGTCCGGAAGCTGTTCCTTGTCTTCCAAGTTAGTCGGCTTTGGCACTGCCTTTAAGGCGGGCAGCTCGCTGAGCAGCGTCGGATGCACTGGCGACACATTGGACATGCGCACATCGTAGCCAGCCGCGACGCCCGCCAGCAGCGATGCCATGTTGTAGAGCAGCAGCTCGATCACGGAGAGTTTCGGCTTGCGGGCCGAGTCGCCGGCGTAGAGCGTCGGCAGCGGCACGTTGCTGGTGAAGCGGCTAAGCAGATACGGGGATGGCGACATGATGGGCATGTCGACTGGTCCCGCGTGCCAGTCCTCCTTGCTGTTACCCTGATAGCCTGTTGGGGCGGCCCCACAAGACGGCAGCGTGAACAGTTGACCAAACAGTGTTGAGAAATGTGTGGCTAAACGGTTACTCTTACTTCGGGTATGGATGTTGGTAAGTAGCTCGAGAGTGGGTCAAGTAGTGGGAAGGGACCTGGGTGGGGACTAGGGGTTGGGTTCACTACAGGCAAGAACCAACCTACACCGAGGAGGTAACTAAAGGCTCGAGTAAAATTAAAATTTTCGCTTTTGATTCATTTTTTTTTTCATATTATTTTTTAATGTTTTATTTTCAGTTTCGGGTTTCTGTGTATTCTTGTTGCCGTTGTTGTTCTTGACATTTTTTTATTATCTTTTCTCTTTGTTGTTTGGTTTTCAAATGAAAAATACATAGGTATACAAATTACATTCAAGGTAAAACGATAGAAAAACAAATAAACTTAAAAAAAAAAAAAATAGCAAAACAAAAATGATCTAGTCGTCGTTGCTCGACTAGCCGATACCCTGTATATACTGTGGCAAGCAACTGAAGGCAGCAAATTGAGAGGGTTCAAAAACTTAAAATTTGAGATCGAAACATTCTTACCAGACAGACATAGAAACATAGATAGATTATATATATAAATATATATATATATATATATATATATATATATATATATATATATATATATATATATATATATATATATATATATATATGGGTGTGTGTGTATATACATATATAGCTGATGGGATCGCTTAATATCTTCTTTCATGGTTGCCATTGTCAATGCTTACAGGGTATTTTTTTTTAATTAAAAGCTTGCATACAATAATACATAAAACAAATTTCTTGTTTCTTATTTTTTTCTTGATGCTTATGTATAGTTTCTCATCATTTTTCATCACAGTTTTTTCTGTTTTTTTTTTTTTTTTTTCTTTTCTTATAAATTCTTTTTTTTTTTAAATCAATCACTAATTATAAATAAAAGCCAATTGAAATTCAATTAATATATATGTAAATAAAACTGCACAAGAATACCAAAGGAAGAAAGTCGAAAGATTAAAACAATTTCAGGATAGATCGGAGAGCATCAGAACAAACAGAAACAGAGAGATTCTTCAATCTTGCTGCTGCAATCAGAAGATTGCTGTACGACTAACGCTAAGCTCAACAAAGTTCTTCGTTTTTGTTGTTGGGTTTCTTAGTGTATATATATAAATATTATTTGTATGTATATGAAATATTTGATATTTATATAGTTATACAAATAAATCATTTACATAACTGACGATAACATTTTATAAATATTTTATATTGTGGTGTACAATTCTCAGATTTCTCCACGCTCCATATTGTGTAAGCAAAGAACAGACAAAAGCTATATATATTATATATCCTATGGAACCAAATATATGTATGTGCTTACCGAATGGCTTATTTTTGTCTATTTGCTTGGTTTTTTTTTTCACTGGTGTTTTCTATGCAAATAGCAAACTTTTGTTCTGATAATTCTTTGATAATGTTGACTCTTTTTCCCTGAGTTTCAACTTGATATATATACAAATATATGTATATATATAATATTCAATTAATTTTATTTTATTTTATAAAATTCTATTACACCAATTCACTTTGTGCTTGGGTCTATTGCAAGTTTTTTTCTGTTAGGGGTTTTCCTTCAAACGTTCACGATACACTGCTGGTTTTCGGTTAGACGCACTGCAGTTTTACTCAATATTTGCTTTATAACTTTCATTTGGATAACAATTTTAAACATTTAAGAAGGCTCTAGTCGAGACGACTCGACTACGAGATACCCTGAACCTTGCAAAAGTGATACTCTTCTTCTTTACACACGTGTAAGTGCGCGATCTACTAACCGCGCAGTTAGGCTATACTTTATAACTTATAACTCCATTTCTAGATGGACGATCTTCATGAAATTTAGAGTAGATTAAGAGTATCTAAATGTATATATTTGCCAAATTGCAAGTATCTAGTATTTGAAATGAGTTCTTTTCAAATTGGAGGCGAAAAAATCTGTCAGGTAAATATATAAATTTGAAGTCTCTAGCTACAACGGTGTAGTATGCTCAAAACTTGTAAAAAGACAAGTCAGAAGGCTCTAGTCGAGACGGCTTGACTAAGAGATACCGTGAACCCTGCAAAAACAAGTAAGAAGGCTCTAGTCGAGACGGCTCGACTACGAGATCCCCTGAACCCTGCAAAAAAGTGATACTCTTCTTCTTTACGCACTTATGACCGCGTGCTCTGCTAACTGCGCAGTTGCTGCCGTGGCTTGAGGGTGGGTTGGGCTATACTTTGGACGTTTATAACTCCATTTCTAGATGGACTATCTTCATGAAATTTTTAGAGTAGATTGGGGGTAACTATATGTATCTATGTGCCAAATTGCAAGTCTCTAGTATTTTAAATGTTTTTTTTTTTTTTTTTTTTAAGTTGGGGGCGAAGGCGGCGTGGCATCCAAAATCTGTAAATCACATAATCTGCATAATCATAATATCTATCTAAATAAACAAATTTGAAGTCTGTAGCTAAAATAGTGTAGAAGTTATTCCTAAAAAACATAAAAAATGTAAACGAAATTTCGAATTTTTTTTATCGATAATTTGGAAATGGGAAAAAAAAAGAGCTCGTACAGCATAACTAACATACGAGTATTCATGTGCAATTTCAGCTCTCTAGCTTTTGTAGTTACCGAAATCCCGACGTTCATACGGGTGGACGGACGGACAGGGCTATAACAACTAACTTACAATTTTATAGGGATCGTTTATCTAGAAATGGAGTTATAAGCGTCCACAGCTCAGCGCGGTTAGTAGAGCGCGCATTTATACGTGCGTAAAGAAGAGTATCACTTTTTTTTTTTTTTTGCAGGGTTCAGGGTATCTCGTAGTCGAGCCGTCTGGATTTGAGCCTTCTTACTTGTCCGAAATAAAATCATAGATGCGGTCCTTAATGGAGTGATACAGTGAGTTTATGTAACTCAGCGAAATCTTGCAGCCGTTAGTGTTTCTTTGTCTCCGTATTGTTTACCCTGTTTTCAAATAGTTTCCTTGAAAGCCAACCCAAAACATTTTTTTATTGTGTTGAGATCCGGGGAATAGGGCGGCCAAGTCACCTGAACATTTGCAGTTGAAATAAACGACTTCACAACTCGAGCGTTATGGATCGGAGCATTGTCTTGCTGGAAAATCCATGGCAATGGTCCGAAGAGATCCTTAGTTTTTGGAAATACAGACTGCAACAAAGTATTCAGCGCTGACCGGTCATCTTTTCATATATGAAAACTAAATCAATTTTTCCATAATATGTGATGGCACCCCAAACCATGACACTACCTTCACGATTGTGATGACGGGTTAAATACAGCTCATCTTTTCGTAATTCATGGTAATAATATGGAAAACAATCGGGGCCATCTAAAGTGAATAGTATTCCATCAGTAAAGACAACCGAACACAATCATTCAGTCGAATGTCAGATTGAACTGTCCATGTCATGTATTCTCTCGCAAATTGGAGCCGCTTTTCTTTGCATATATCATTTAGAGGTGGTTTTTTATTCATTTTCAGACGCCTAAGATGTTTTGCTTTTCTAATTGTACGCTGAAAAGTTAAAAGGTTTGCATTTACACCGGTTGATTCCTTCATTTTTGCTGCAGACTTTATTGAATTGAAAGGAAGTTGAACAATTTTACGCTCATCTCGGGCATTAAGTGCTGGTTTTCGACCTTTGACGTGTGTTCCATATGCCTCTGAACCTTTCAAATATTTATCAACACTTCTGAAGCTGCGATTTATCTGTTGGGCAATATTTCTCTGAGTGGAAGAAGTCAACTTATTGACGTTCCAATAAGCTCAATATATTAGCTTTTCCCATTTTGTTCTTTAGATATCACTTGAAAATGGTTGATTTGTCCAGATTTAGATTTTAATTAATCAGTATAGCTGTACTTTACAACACAAGACTTTTTTGTTGTGCGTCTAGTTCACACGAAAAGCCATGTGATTGCATAGAAATTTCTAGAATCTTCGCATCTTTTCGTATAGCAACAAACAGATGTTTTTGAACAAACCCTGAATTTTACCACAAAGACATGCCTTATCAATAAATAAAACGTTTTTTCTTTTTCTTTTTATACTCTGAACCCATTGAAAATGGGAATTCAGGGTATAATGGTTTTGTGAAAATGTATGTAACAGGCAGAAGAAGACGTCACGGACCCCATAAAGTATATATATTCTTGATCAGAGCGACGAGAAAAGTTGATCTAGCCCTGTCCGTCTGTCCGTCCGTCCGTCCGTATGAACGTCGAGATTTCGGAAACTACAAAAGCTAGAGAGCTGAAATTTCACATGAACACTCGTATGTTAGTTACGCAGTGCGAGTTTTTGTTTTTTCGATAACTCATCCCATTTCCAAATTATCGATATCGATAACTTCTACACCGTTTTAGCTAGAGACTTCGAATTAATATATTTAGATAGATATTATGGATACACAGATTTTGTAATTTTTAGATTTTGGATGGTACGCCGTCAATTTGAAAAAAAAAACGCATTTCAAATACTAGAGACTTGCAATTTGGCAAATAGAATACATAGATACTCTTAATTTACTCTGAAAATTTCATAAGGATCGTTCATCTAGAAATGGAGTTATAAGCGTCCGAAATTCAGCCCAGCCCACCACCAAGCCACGGCAGCAACTGCGCGGTTAGCATAGCGCGTATTCATACGTGCGTAAAGAAAAAGAGTATCACTTTTTTTGCAGGGTTGAGGGTATCTCGTAGTCGAGCCGGCTCGACTAGAGCCTTCTTACTTGTTTTTACTAACCTAAAAGTAGCAGTGTATATCCATGAATTTTCTTTAAGACCAATTCTTCAATTTTAAATTGCAAACTTTCCCTCATCCCTTAGCTGCAGCGACAAACGCAGCGAGTAATAAAAATGTAACGTGAGATGTGAGAACGGATTAGCGATCGAAAAGGGACACTTGACAAACATCTGTGCACTTGTGTGCATGGAATTAATTGTAGCCTTCCAGTGCCTGGAAGTATTTTTAAGGTATATAAGCGCTAGGATTTTAGGAAATAAACAGTTCAATTTTTGAATTCGGTAAATGTGGAGTGTTTCATTTCGACTCTTTAACACATTCTTTATCGCTCTCTCTCTCTCTCTCTCTCTCTCCCTCCGACTGGCTCTCTCTTTCTTTCTCGCACACCTCTCTACTTGACATGCTCTCTATCATGTCCGCTAATATCCATCCTCCACCTTCCTTCTCTATCTCACTCTGAGTCGTTCATCTACTTTACTCTTACTCTCCCTCTCTCATGTTGAATCATCGTCTTTTTAAGCCGTGAACCCATTGAAAATGGGAATTCAGGGTATAATGGCTTTGTGAAAATGTATGTAACAGGCAGAAGGAGACGTCGCAGACACCATAAAGTATATATATTCTTGGTCAGCATTAAAAAATAAGTTGATCTAGTCCTGTCCGTTCGTCCGTCTGTATGAACGTCGAGATTTCGGAAACTACAAAAGCTAGAGAGCTTTTTTTACATGAATACTCGTATGTAAGTTACGCAGTACGAGTTTGTTTTGTTTTTTCGATAACTCATTCCATTTCCAAATTATCGATAAGAAATCAAAAATTCGTTTAAATTTTTTTGGTTTTTTGGGTACAATTTCTACACCGTTTTAGCCAGAGACTTCGAATTAATATATTTAGATAGATATTATGGATACACATATTTTGTAATTCAGATTTTGGATGCCACGCCCCCTTCGCCACCACTTTAAAAAACGCATTTGCAATTTGGCAAATAGATTCATTTAGATACTCCTAATCTACTCTGCAAATTTCATAGGGATCGTCCATCTAGAAATGGAGTTATAAGCGTCCGAAGTTCAGCCCAACCCATCCCCAAGCCACGGCAGCAACTGCGCGGTTAGCAGAACGCTCGCTCATAAGTGCGTAAAGAAGAAGAGTATCACTTTTTTTGCAGGGTTCAGGGTATACCATAGTCGAGCCGTCTCGACTAGAGCCTTCTTACTTGTTTCTTTTGTTATTCGAGTCGAATTCTCTGTGGCGACAAAATACACTCATCGTAAACTCATTCCTAGTTGAAACATGATTTTTGTTTCTTACATTTTTTGTCTAGACTTTAGCGAACTCTGCTAACACAAATGTGGAGCATTAGTAAACAGAAAAAAAAGATCAAATGAACAAACGGAAATTTCCTTGTTATTGTTATTGTTAGATGTATGCAAGCAGTAAGGAGCTAGTGTATGTGTGTGTGTCTATGTGTATAGGTGAGTGTAAATGTGTAGGTTACTTAGATTTAGTCTATGGTTTTAATATAAAACAATGGGCTCTTAAATGGCTGCATATATATATGCAGGTGTTTGATTGATTGATGCAGGACTGCGACGATGCACGGCTTTGACCACAACAACTAACACAACAAATAGAACATTTGGATAAGACCTGAGCGCACACACTCATTCACAAACACACACACACATACGCACACGGACACTGTGGGGAGGCACACGGACACAGTCAGACACGTTCCAATTGTTCGCAGGACTGCGTTTGGGGCTTTTTGCTCTTGCGCTTCGCAGAACGCCCCGTCGTAGACTTGTCGGAGGCGAGTGGCAGTTCCGTTTCATATGGATCGATGGCGCCGAACTCAGCAATGCTGCCGCTTTTGCTGCCAGCTGAGGCCAGTTGCTGATCGGAGAGCTTCGTATATTTTTTCTTGGAGCCGCGTGTGAATAGACTGATTAATGATTTGATTTTGCCACTCGATGAGTGCTGCTGTTGCACCTGCTCCGGCTGCTGACTGTTGTTGGCTGTAGCACTGTCCGGCGCCTCGACAGACTTCGATTTGGTGATGCAGCGCAGCTTCTGTTTTTGCTTCTTGGTTTGCTTGGTGTCTTGCCGAAGCTGTTCGGCCAGGAGGTATTCCTTCATTTTGACCACATCCGGATGGGGCTGAATGTCCTGCATGCGGCGCGTCTGCAGTATGCAGCTCTCTTGTACTCGACCACCGTTCTGTGCCACATCGCTGCAGTAGTTATCGTTATCGCTGCGGTTCAGCCGATCGTTCCAGTCGTCATCGTTGCCGTTATCGTTATCGCTGGAGCTGTAGTTGGTGCCAAAGCTGATCGATGCTATCGACGTCTGCGTATCGCTTGCTGCTATTGTTGACGCTGTCGCTGTGGGCGTGGCCTTGGGAGTCGTCTCAAATGTGAGGGAGTTCAACTGAAACGTCACCGAGCTCTTTCGCGACGTGGGGCAGTTGGGGCGTGCCTGACTGGCTGAGGTGTCGACGGTTGAAGACGAGTGCTCCGAGGAGCAATGTGAGTGAATATTGCGCTGCTCATCTTCCACATCCCGATCGTACTGGTCTTGGTCCCACTCTTGATGCTGCATTTCTGCATCGTTGTCGTCGTCATCAATGTCGTTGTCCCCCACATTGCTATTCGGCTGCTGCCGAAAGAAGCAATGCCGCGGAAACTGGGAGCCGGAAGCATTACGCTGAAAGCGACTCTCCAGTGCATCCTCCGCCTCTTCGATTCGCGCTTCGCTCAGCCGAGTGGCGGAGTTGTACATGGTGAGGTCACCGCTCGACTTGGAGTTCACACGATCACTGCTGGCCAATATCTTCTTCTCCAGGCTACGATAGAAGGCGCGATCGTACGTATTATTATCGCCTCGTTCCATTGTCGGCTGCACCACCAACGGCGACATAGTCGTCATAGCCGGTGTCAGCTGCATGCCGTCGGACTGCATGAATTGGCTATCCAGCGATAGTTTCTTACGGCCCACGGCCGGACTGTTGCCGAGGCTGCCGCCATATGGCGATCCGCATACAATGGGCGCCATTGCTACGGTGGAGGCGCTCGACTTCAGGAAGTGGAAGCAGCCCGTTGCCGGCGTCAGGGTGTCCGTCTCGGAGCTATCGTCGGGTAGCAAGTGAATCACATTGCTGCCACTTTGCGGGAGATCCAGACCATAATCCTGACTGCGGGCGCGACCAAAAATGTTTGTGGCAGGCGAACGATTGGACATATTCTTATTGCTGTGGTCGTTGTTGTGGCTGCTGCTGATGTTGTTGTTGTTGTTGTGATTGCCGTTTAACCGAGGCGAGGCATTGGATGACATGATGCTGTTTGTATTAGTTTTGTGGTTGTGGTTGTTGTTATATATGTGACTACTATTGTTGGTGTTGCTGTTGGTATTGGTATGCAGTATTAAAAATGGCATACCTGTAGCCACACCAGCGCCAACCGCACCAATCGCCGCCACATTGCCGCCCAAGTATAAGGGCGACGTGGGCGTCGAGCCGTCGACAATGCTGCTCACAGTGGAGCTGCCCAGCAACTGAGTTGCCATCGCCGCCGTCGGCGTGACACCACCTGTGCCCGCTGTCCCAGCTGCTGCTGCTGCGGCCGCAGCATTCAGCAGCTTCTTGTCCAGGTTGGGCGCACTCTTGCTAAACGACGAGTGCGTCGAACTCTGCGCCGGCCACTCGGGCTGGCCGCCCAGCTGTGGCGGCAGTAGCGAGCGCTCGCGCTGGTGCATTGTCGACGGACCCCAAGTCTTGTTTTTGTGCCCGTCGGTCACTACGAGCCACGAGCCCAACAAAAGAAAGCCAATATAAACAAAAAAAAAAAAAAAAAAATAAGGAAAAAAAAGAAGAAATTAAACGATAATTTAACTAATATATACAAATTATAACTGATAAAAATAATGACTAATAATAATGGAATAATTAAAATTAAATTTAGCTAAATTAATTACAAATTTCAAATCATGCATTAATTTAGTTTAGGAACAGTGGAAAAACTGCAAGTTCCATGTGGAACGTATGGAATTGTATTGTTTTACAAGTCTACATAACAGTTTATTAGAATAAAAAGTTAAAAGGCTTGAAAATACTATAGAAAAATATATATATCGATACCGATAATATATTGTTTGTAGGATTGAAAAAAGCAAAATCGTTTACATTTTATTTAATTTTCATTTGGAATGCGTTGAGAGCAAGTAGTGTGCTTTAATTCAATTTTGTATCCAACTTGATTTTCACTCAAAATCAAATTGATTAAATTTTTAGAATTGGAATAGTAAATTTGGGAACAACTTTTAAATAATTTCGTCCGAACTTCTGTTTGACTTACGTGTCACAATGCGCAGTCTGGAGAGAGAGGGCGATCCGGGTGGCTCCACCTTGTCACAAACGGCCGTAATCGTGTGCCGGAATTCCGTTGGCAGTGATATCTGCAGCGGTTTCTGTAATAAATAATACAGCAAATAATAGTAAATATATGGTGTGGAAAGATTTTAAATTGGATTTTACCTTTTTATTCTTTTTGGGCTTCCGCTTTGATGGCACCGGCACCACCACGTTAACTGGCTGCATCATCAGCTCGCGGCCCAGTATATTGATTTCGCGTTGGCGTAGCTGCTCTTCTAGCTCATGCAGCTTGTTGGCCTTCTCGAGCTGCTTCTTTTGCATCAGCTTCAGCTGCTCCTCCTTGTTGCGCAGCTCCTAGGGGATCGAACACTTTTGGATTAACTAGGAAATGGGGGTTTTCAGTGGGGACTCAAATTCAAAACACGCATATGGCAAAACCATGCAATTACTGGGTGTGCGTGATGGTGTTGGGGGACAAGCTTAATGCACACAAGACTCGAATAGCAATGACCAAAATAAATCGAAAAACACAGCAACAGAAACGAAACGAATTCGAAATTAAACGGAAACAAAATCGAGCAGAAAAAATGTTTTGAACAAGGCGCGCTTACCTCTTCGATAGTTTGGAAACGCTTAACATGGTTTGGAGTTGAGTAAAAAATATTGATTGAAGAATTTTATAGAAAAAAGGCAGTTAAATCAAATGATTAGACAATTTTGTTTGTGTGAAAGCTTAAGAAAGATATATGTTTATGTCGAGATACAGAACTGAACATAAATAGATAGAGAGAAAGTTTCCTAAAAGGGACAAGGATGTCTCTGCTTATTGTGCATTCCCCGGATACCTTTTCTTTTTCGCGCAGATCGTGCAGCACTTCGGCAATCTCCTTCTTCCACAGCTCCTGCAGGTGGTGAAAGGATTCCTGAGGCGTTAGCGTAAATTTGGAGCACGCGCTACTCTCCAGCTGCTCGATGATTTTCTTGAAATCAGGTCGTCTATGCGGATCACTTTCCCAGCAGCCTGCAAAGAATTATATATTAGTATCGATCATCTGCCGATAATTTGTATTTCCATCACTTTTCATTAGAGCGCCCCACGTTTCGGGACAAGTTTTTGGTATCGGCAACGTTAGCGTATTGACGGCGACGCCATATGCAACGGAAAGCGGATCGAAACCTTTGTAGGGCGTTTCGCCCGTTATCAGCTCCCAGAGTAGCACACCATAACTCCATACATCAGATGATCTACAATAGAATGGAATGCACATTAGATAAATTTGGATGCTGTCCACATTTCACATTGCGTCCACTCACTTGGAGTACATGCTCCGGCTAATAACCTCGGGCGGCATCCAGGCGTAGGTGCCGGCAGCGCTCATGCACTGCGTGTTGTACATCTCGCGCGCAAGGCCAAAATCGGTTATTTTGAGTGTTTTATTATGCAGATGGCTGCCTTCGATGGCTTCATAGATGAGCACATTGGAGGACTTAAGGTCACGATGTATTATCGACATGGGCGCCTCGCTGTGCAGGTAGTTCATGCCACAAGCGATTTGTATCGCCCAATCGACGAGCACGTCGGGTGGTATTTTTCCAGCGAGTATGCGATTGAGGCTACCGCCTCGTGCATATTCCATTACTAGACACAACTTTGTCTTCAGGCAAACGCCACGCAGTGCCGCGATATTGCGGTGCTTTAGCGGCCAGAAGAGTTTGGCCTCCTGCAGGACATTGTCACGCATTCGCTGCATGTCGTCCTCACCCGTTTGATGGGCTATCTTTATGGCGACTTCCTCGTTGTCGTAGTAGCCGCGATGCACTTTGCAAAAGCCGCCAGAGCCAATCACCTCTTTGATGTCCAGCTCCGACTCGTCGATTTCATGCGGCAATTCCAATGGATCTGCATCTGTTACAAAGTTGCGCGGGAAAACCCCAACCTTGCAAATGAATAATCTCTGATGAGTAACTAATTACTTTTAACTATTAATTTTGTAACTTTACCTTATCACCGATCTTGCCCGTCCACCAGCCCACATCGCCGGAAACTTCGCTATCTGTGGATAGCACAACAACAATCTGTCCCCGACGCAGTGTCAGCTCATCCTCGCCCTGCGCATCATAGTCATATAAAGCCGTCCACAGGCTAGCATCAGCGGCCAGTGCTGTCTTATCATCGACCAGACCATTCGCGGCAGTAGCTGCTGCAACGGCTTCATCTGAGACATCTGCGTGTTTCTGATTGCTGCTGCTGTTGTCCACGTGCTGCTCCTCGCTTATGGGGAGCATGGCCAGTGCTGCTGGTCCTTGTTGTGCTGTTGTTAAACGAGTTGCCGTCGTCTGTTCTCGGCCAGCATTAAAAGTTCAAACATGGACGCGCGCTTCTTTCAAGAAACTCGAGCCCGTTCAACTGCAATGACGCAAAATCATAATAAGCAAATAGAAAAAGAAAAAACAAAAAATAATAATAACAAGAAAGCAGTCATCGACGCGCTGCATGTCCCCTGTAACCCAAACAAGCCACCCTCTACAACAGTCGCCACCACACCCACTTGGCAGCATGCGCGCGTTTTGTTGCTACTTACACAGTTCTGTTTTTCCGATTTGGCTGCACAGATTTCACTCCTTTAGCTGCTGCCACATGCACTTGCCCCACCCGCCCCCTCAACCAAATGAACGCACGCACTGCGCACACAATAGAAAACAATCAGAGACAACACACGCACACACAAATACACACGTACGTACTCACGCACACAAATACACTATTTATTGGAAGAGGCACAACTTGATGTCTTTGGCCTTTATTTCATTAAGCCAAAATCAGCTCAATGATGAATTGAATGTGTCTGATCAGCTTCGAATTGATCCTGTACGTATTTCTTAGAAATAGTTGACGTTTTTTTTTTTTTTTTTTTTTTTTTTTTTTTTTTTTTCGTTTTTTATCGTTTACGTGCGTGAGCGTAAGTGAGTCTGCTGTTTGGTGCTCGTTGGCTGTTTCGTTAACGTAACGTCGTTTTGGAGTTGTAAAGTGCTCGGCTCGATTTCGTTCGTTTAACTTTTGAGCTTAGCAGTGTATTGATTTCTGCTTTCGTAAATGTTTCTTAAACATAATAAAAACGTATGTTGAGAAAAACTTGCAGATTAAAAATATTCCGACGGGCGATAGACGGCCGACACACAAATAGCAATAATGGCGGTCGGTCGATATGTTGGCACTGTTACGTTAAGTGTGTAAAATAGCGCTGAAACACATTAACAGAATATGTTAGTCATTTATGCGTCAAGATGTCTCGATTTTGCGTTCTCCGTTAACGAAAAACGTATGAAAAGTGTGGTACCGCACATTCCTTATGTACGATTGAGTAATACTGAGTGCGGCATTGTTAGCTTCTACCAAGATTTCTAATGGCTGGTTCAGCCAGATTATCAGTTTCCTTATGTTTGACTACTTATACTCTAAGTCCTTTTTGGCTTTTTTAATTAATACATACATATATATTATTTATTTATATATTTTTAAAAAAAATCATGCGTTTTGGTCATTTTTTCGGACGTAGTACCCATGTAGGAAGTGCTTTTGCTGCTGCCAAAAGGCCTCACAGTTTCTTCCATTATCTAATAAGTTTTCGTAATTTAAGTAACTAAAAGTAAGGATTGATCATTTTTATGGTTCTTACTATTCGAATTCGTTGCAAAACAACTTATTTTGGTTACTTATGAGCACTTGGAGGATCCTTGCCTCAGTGGCCGCCCCAAGTATCCAATTGAATAACAGAGCACACTTAGGACCCTGTGACGTCACAGGTGGTCCGTTAGTTAAAATCAAAAGTAACGGAACTGCTCTTTGCGTAACCTACAGAGTCTTTTAACAGTGAGTGCCCGCCAAGTACCCAATTGAATAACAGAGCACATTTAGGACCATGTCACGTCACACGGGGTCTGTTAGTTAACATCAAAAGTAACGGAATTGCTTTTGCATAACCTACAGAGTCTTTTAACAGTAATTCGTTATGCTAACATTCAATAACATATTTTTGCTATTTGGTTTTATACGGCTATCACTTACATGTTATTTATTTAGTTGTTGAAGCTAGTACGTTGATATACATTCTGTTAAGAAGATTGCTTCTCAGTCTGCATATTTGGCGTTACAAATTCAATACAATATACACTCTCAACATAATATATTTTATAAACAGATAAAGAGAAAATCATAAAATAAAAAGATGTTTAAGCTTCAGCAACATAACAACATAACAGCTTCATTTTCATATTTATTGATTAGAATAGTTTCATACTTATTGATCAGATTATGTTCTATGTGACAACTCTCCACTTCTCAAATCTCTGGCTACCCAAAATTGTTACACGAATATAATACAATACAAAATGTATTTAAAATTTATGGCTAAAGGAATATTAAATATGTTATTCATTGGTCCAGGCGATGCTAGTTAGGCAGGTGTAGTCAAGCAGTTGCTGGCTGTGCTGTGTATCCCAGCGATGCCGCACGCGCGCTCAAGCTCTCTCTCTTTTACCTTTCGCTCTCTCTTGGCCCGTTGCTGTAGTTGACTTCGTCATTGGCTCGGCTGGTCCAGCATCGGCATTAGCATTATCATCCTCCTGTCACTGCTGCCGCATTGACAGCTGAGCCAAAGTCCGTAAACCAGAAACAGAAACGGAGCCAGCGCCAGTGCACGGGCCACGGCAACGGCGACTGCTGTACACATTATTCGCAACACTCAATTCAGTTCCGCGCAAGATTTCAACATAATTTGTAGCACACTTTAGAGCGACGGATGTGGTTAAAGCGGGCGTGCGCAGCATAATTTCACGGCAAAAATCCCAATCAGTAACAGAAACGGAACTTCTTTTCTGAGTTGGTTCTGCTATTCAAATAATAGTCAACCGCTTTAATTTTTGTGATTTTTTTACTGGTGCCCAAGTTCGGTCATTTTTTTTTTAACATCCCGTCACGGCAAACTCAAACCGCTTAAATATAAAACACAAACAAAAAAAATAGTTCGCACAAATTTTAGCTACATTTGCAAAGCTTTATACATATGTATAATTTTTTTTTTTGTGTTTAACACGTTGCCATCGCAGCCGCCGCCACTAGATTTTTCGCGCTGTGTGCCTGCGTTGGTATGTGTGTGTGTGTGTATGTGTGCTGATTGAGTGAGTTTATGTGTGTGTCAGTGTGTACGCGTATACGAAAGCGTGTAATATATATTTTTGTATTCTCCTCGTATGTCAAACAAAAGCCATGTTATTAAAAGTGTCAAATTAAAATAGTTAGAATATCGCAACAAATAAATCAAATTGCAATCAAATAATAATAAAAGGAAATCGCACAACTCGAAAGAGCTCACGATTAGCAAGTTAAGTTCAATCTACAGTCAGTGAGGAAGACGACGAAGCCAATCATCAAAACGAAACGCACAAATCTAACGGAATGAAAAAAATTGTTTTTAAATTTTATTTGTTTAAGCGTTGTAACGAAAAGTAGCGTGAACTTTTCTAAAACAAAACAACGTTACGAATGCAGCATCCAATATTAGGGTAACCCAATTTAATAAGCATATTTACATACATAGCTACATATATTTTAAATATTAGTATATTCAAGCGCTTGTTTCATATTAATATATAAACTTTTTAAATTTGTTTTTCTATTCTTTGAGATCTCGAAATTTGCAAAATTAATACACCAATGCATTAAATGCGTGCTCATATATGTATATATATATATATATATATATATATATATATATATATATATATATATATATATATGTGTGTGTGTGTGTGTGTGTGTGAGTGTGTCTGTGTTTGTGTGCGCACATAAATTCAATAAAATGGCTGCCCTAATGGCTGCAACAGCGCAGTTGACGCTGGCAGCGTGGTAAGCAGCGCGCAAGAAGTTGAGGTTATGTCTACGCCTTTGGGCTGCTGCTGCCCTTGGCATAAAATTCGATGCTGCTGCGACTGATATCGACGCGAGCAGCGCTGAGAGCGTCGCGACGGTAGCAACGGCTGCTTAGCTGGGCGTGCCATCAGTATGACACTCGCTGTAGTAGAAGCGAATCAAATGCTGCCCTCGTCGTTGCAGCGCCATCCTTTAACAGAGCAGCGCTGCTTGTCTCTTTGCATGTATTAGTATGTGTATTAAGTATGTGTGCTGGTGAGCATATCCTTGTTAGCAGCTACCACACTGATACACACACACACAGAAAGTTTTGGGCTCCATAAATGACCTAGCCCTATTTCAAGACATTACGCTTTGTCCGCTGAGTCGGTCGCTGTACGTTGCGCTAGCCCTTTTTTCTCTGTCTGTGTATGTTTGTAAGTTCTTTTTATTGCTTCCTTTGCACATTTCACAAACGTTTTTCGTTTCCTTTAGATTGCCCAAAAAAGTGCTGCATACCCTGCAGGCTGACAGGTTGACAGGCTGACAGGCACGCGAGAACCGGCCAAGCGGAATTCTAGACAATAAAGACAATTATGGGTCACACTTATTTAGCAGATAAATGATAGCCATAAATTTCGATTTTACCATTCGGTTGTCAATAGCTTAAACCAAACTAAAGCTTTGCGCCTAATCCTATACTATTGGCTGTCACCTCTGCAAAACCCGCATTGTACTCCAAAGTGTTCAATTTTCCTAACATCTCTATATAATATGTCAACTCTTTGTTAGCCACAGACTGTCTCGACTTGAACTGCATGTCAAATTTGACATGGTCTCTTGTCCTCTTGTCTTGTCTTGTCCTGCCTTGTCTTATGTTTTGCTTTGTTTTGTTTTACGTTAATTAATTCTATCCTTTTGTTTGCCATTGCTCACATTAGACTGTTCATATTCCCAGCTGTATTTCAATTTTGTTAGAATTAATATTATAATATTTGAACAATAAAAATTAATTAATGTTTTAACTTTCTTTTCTTGGCTTTTTTTTTTCTTTTTTTTATATACATATATTTATTATTATTAAGTGTAGAAACGGTACAATCAAATTTAGTACTTTAACAACATTTAGAATCAAACCAAACTGAAACAAGTAAGAAGGCTCTAGTCGAGACGGCTCGACTACGAGATTCCCTGAACCCCGCAAAAAAGTGATACTCTTTTTCTTTCCGCACTTATGAGCGCACGCTCACGCGACTTGGGGGTGGGTTGGGCTGAACTTTGGACGCTCATAACTCCATTTCTAGATGAACGATCGTCATGAAATTTTCAGAGTAGATTAAGAGTATCAAAATGCATCTATATGCCATCTAATTGCAAGTCTCTAGTATTTGAAATGCGTTTTTTTTCAAATTGGGGGCGAAGGGGGCGTGGCATCCAAAATCTAAAAATTACAAACTCTGTGTAATCATAATATCTATCTAAATATATTAATTTGTAGTCTCTAGCTAAAACGGTGTAGAAGTTACGCCCAAAAAACCTAAAAAATGTAAACGAATTTTCGATTTTTTGGAAATGTGATGAGTTATCGAAAAAACAAAACAAACTCGTACTGCGTAGCTAACATACGAGTATTCATGTAAAATTTCAGCTCTCTAGCTTTTGTAGTTTCCGAAATCTCGACGTTCATACGGACGGACGGACGGACAAACGGACAGACGGACAGACGGACGGACGGACGGACGGACGGACAGACGGACAGGGCTCAACCAACTTATTTTTTTCTGCTGATCAAGAAAATATATACTTTATGGGGTCTGCGACTTCTCCTTCTGCCTGTTACATACATTTTCACAAAACCATTATACCCTGATTTCCCATTTTCAGTGGGTTCAGGGTATAAAAAAATATATATAGATTTACTTTATACTAGAGGTGGGCACGGGCCGACTTTTTTGCACCCGGCCCGATCCTCCCACGGTCAGAAGTTAAAAATTTTATCCGTACCCGAAAGCAAAAAAAAATTTCCATACCCGCGACCAACCCGCCCGCCCGAAACAATTACAAAAAATTTAATTCTCAAAAAGTATAACAATTTTATTCTTAATAAAACCATTATACCCTGATTTTTCATTTTCAATGGGCTCAGGGTATAAAAATTACAATATTATTTACTGAAATATTACATATTTTTATACCCTGAGCCCATTGAAAATGGGAAATCAAGGTATAATGGTTTTGTTAAATGTATGTAACAGGCAGAAGGAGGTGTGGCAGACCCCATAAACTATATATATTCTTGATCAGCATAAAAAAATAAGTTGATCTAGCCCTGTCCGTCTGTCCGTCCGTCCGTCCGTCCGTATGTATGAACGCGTCGATTTCCGAAGATACAAAAGCTAGAGAGTTCATTCTTTTTGTGTTAGGTTCGTATATTGCACGCGCAGTACAAGTTTGTTTCAAATTCAATAATTCGATAGCTTGTATATTTGCAAAGTTATCGATAAACAAACTTATCGAGAACCTGTTATAAAATTCTAGCTAATTCATCTTTAGAGTTAGAGTCTCCAAGTCTTCTGCATATATATAGATACTAATTTATTACAATTTCGGTTATTGTCAGATTTTGGATTCCGGTCCCCACTTCGCCCCACCACCCACAAATGTGAAAAAATGCATTTCAAATACTAGAGACATGCAGTTTGGTTTAGCATATAGATATGAATATCATAATCATAATCTGAAGAAATCAATACGATTGTCCATCTAGAAACATAATTATTAATCAATAAAGTTTTCTCATCAAAACCCATGCGACGCAGCAACAAAGCAGCGAGACAGCAAGACGCTTGCAATGCTTACACACATACATGCCTACAAGCGTAGATCAGCGTCTATGCGTGCAGAAACGAATCGAATAATTCTTGGAATATTATTCGTTCGAAGAAGGGCTCAGGGGATTTCGTAGTCGAGCAGTCTCGACTACAGCTTTCTTACTTGTTATATAAGAAAATGAGCAAATCAAGATTTGCGCTTGATAGCCTTGTTCGCCTTTCATTTAAAATTTTTCCAGAAGAGGAGAATACTCGCTCGCTTGTTGCAGAGCTTACCGGAATAGATAAAATATTTTTGGCCACCACTTGCAACAATCTAAGGTTCGTTGCCTGCTGCCAAAAATTTAAGATTGACAAGTTTGAATTATAGCGTGTGGCATAATATTTATCAGTTTCTAAGTCAATTGAATTTTTGTCAGGCTCGTCAAGTTTTCTTTTTTTTTTGTTGTTGATTTTTTTCCAAAAACTCTTGAAATTCATGATTCCAATTTGGCGGAGAATTTTAAATTTTCGCGTCCTCAATTGAATCATTTTGCATAACATAAATTTCTGACATCATGCATTTAACGGTTTCTAAGACATGATTTTTTTTTCAGCTGGCAAAAAACCTAATTCTTTGAATTTGGGATTTAAAAATAATCCAACCAAATGAACGGAAGTTGGCTGAAAACGCTTCTCTAAAGAGTTCAAGGTTTTTTCTTTTACATGCTCCATAACATTGGAGTCATATATTTCAATTTTACAATGTTTTTATACCCTGAACCCATTGAAAATGGGAATTCAGGGTATAATGGTTTTGTGAAAATGTATGTAACAGGCAGAAGGAGAAGTCGCAGACCCCATAAAGTATATATATTCTTGATCAGCATCGAAAAATAAGTTGATCTAGCCCTGTCCGTCTGTCCGTCTGTCCGTCTGTCCGTCCGTCCGTCCGTCCGTCCGTCCGTCCGTCCGTCCGTCCGTCCGTCCGTCTGTCCGTCTGTCCGTCTGTCCGTCTGTATGAACGTCGAGATTTCAGAAACTACAAAAGCTAGAGAGCTGAATTTGAAACGAATACTCGTATGTTAGCTACGCAGTACGAGTTTGTTTTGTTTTTTCGATAACTCATCACATTTCCAAATTATCGATAAAAAATCGAAAATTCGTTTAAATTTTTTTGGTTTTTTGAGCGTAACTTCTACACCGTTTTAGCTAGAGACTATAAATTAATATATTTAGATAGATATTATGAATACGCAGATTATGTAATTTACAGATTTTGGATGCCACGCCCTCTTCGCCCTCAATTTGAAAAAAACGCATTTCAAATACTAGAGCAATTTGGCAAATGCTCTAAATATATTCCGAAAGTTTCATGAAGATCGTCCTTCTAGAAATGGAGTTATAAGCGTCCAAAGTTCAGCCCAGCCCACCCCCAAGCCACGGCAGCAACTGCGCAGTTAGCAGAGCGCGCGCTCATAAGTGTGTAAATAAGAAGAGTATCACTTTTTGGCAGGGTTCAGGGGATCTCGTAGTCGAGCCGTCTCGACTAGAGCCTTCTTACTTGTTTTAGTTTCTCGTACCATAAAGCATATATAGTATAAATGGTTGGCTCTGTTTCAGATGACAATTTGTCAGAACAATCTTCGAATGGTTTTAGAAATGAAATTAAACATTCCATTAAAGTGAAATCAATATCTGCTATACGTTGTAGTTGATTTTTTGTTAAAAGTAACATTTTAATCTCTTCCTGAACTTCCCAAATGCTTTCAAGCATAATGAAAGCTGAATTCCAACGCGTTTTAATATCTTGTTTTAGTGATTTGCTCAGTTTTTTGTTAAGCTCTGAATGCTTAAAATATTTAACAAGATTTTTTTATTTTTCCAATAAGGTCTTAATTTCTTCAACGGGATTCTTGTCTATAACGTCGTCCATGACTAAGTTTAAGTTATGACAGGCGCAAGAAAGTCTCTTATAAATGTTGAAAGCGGCAACTACGTTGGCTCCATTGTCAGTAACAATAACACTACTTCAAACTACTTTCTAAATTATACTCATGCAATATATACTTCACTTGCTTGTTCGGGTAAATCGGATTAAGCAGTCTAACCCGCAACCGCCCGCACCCAGCCCGAAATTAGATTTTTCAGCCCATACCCACGGGTAACCGCGGGTGCCCACGGGTACCCGATAAAAACCCGGCCCGTGCCCACCTCTACTTTATACCCATTGCTCTGGCAAAGCCTTGGCGTGTAAGACGTCTTAGGGGTCTGGCAGGGGTTAGACCTCTTGCTAGTAGGCTTAGATGTCGTAGCAATCTTTCTGATCTGTGTCTATTAATCTGTTCTTGCTTCTGTGTCTATTAATCTGTTCTCCGATTTGCCACGCCCACTAGAGGCGTGGCAAATCGGAAAACTCCTGCGCCCATAGACTAGTAATCATACTAGATGATGAGCTAGAGAGTTGCAATTTGGAATATATACTCGGGGTGACAACCCAAGTTCAAAAAGCTATGGCGGATATATCTACGCCTATTGGAGGCGTGGCAAATCGAGAAAAACGTATCATCTACACCGTTAAAGCTAGAACGCTGAAATTTCACATGTGAGTTAATGTTATGATTCTAAGAAGATCGATCAAAAAGTTATATGTCTACACCCATTGAGGGCGTGGCAAATCGGACTTGAATATATAGTGATTTTTCAAATTGTGCTGTTTTGAACACTATTGACACTAGAGACTTGAAATTTTGCATGTATACTCGGGTTGACAACCCAAGATCAATAAGCTATGGTAGATATATCTACGCCCATAGGGGGCGTGGCAAACCGCGAAAGATTATATCTCCTACAGTTTTAGAGCTAGAAGCTTGAAAATTCAGTTACTAATGTCCACCTCTATCGATGACCCAAAATAATTTTCAGCCTCTTTGGGGGCGTGGCATATCGAAAAATACCCTGTAATTTTCGCATTTTTGGAATGTAAGCAACCAAATTTTGCAGTCATGTTAGCCTTGGCTCTTTCTAAGAAGTGGCAAAAAATTATGCGTCTACGCCCACTGGGGACGTGGCAAATCGGCAAAGAAGTTTGTTGTGGCCAACTGCATAATTCATGCATATAATAGCTTAGTAGTAATTGCTAAGATGGCAGAAAGCATTTTAACATCAATATAATAATATTAATGAATTTAAAAAATCAAATTGATAAGTTTTCGATTAATAAATAAAAAGTGTCCAGCGGTATTCGAACCCAGGTCTTTTGAAATTAACATGCAATCGTTAGCTAAATCTAAATAAGGTCACTGCTATATCACTTGGATTTGTATACATGAATGCATAGAAAAATTGCTTGCTCACGGTAGCGTGGCAAATCGGAAAAGCAGTTTCTAGTGCTTAAATGCACAATTCATATGCGTATGTTTGTAAATTATTATCAATTGACAGCAAGCATTTTATAATAAATATACAAATATAAAACAAGTAAGAAGGCTCTAGTCGAGACGGCTCGACTACGAGATCCCCTGAACCCAGCAAAAAAGTGATACTCTTCTTCTTTACGCACTTATGAGCGCACGCTCTGCTAACCGCGCAGTTGCTGTCGTGGCTTGGCGGTGGGTTGGGCTGAATTTTGGACGCTCATAACTCCATTTCTAGATGGACTATCTTTATGAAAATTTCAGAGTAGATTAAGAGTATCTAAATCTATCTCTAGTATTTGAAATGGGTTTTTTCATATTGGGGTCGAAGGGGGCGTGGCACTTAAAATCTGTAAATTACATAATCTGCGTATCCATAATATCTATCTAAATAAACAAATTTGAAGTCTCTAGCTAAAACAATGATAAAGGTATGTCCAAAAAACCTAAAAAATGTAAACGAATTTTCGAATTTTTTTTATCGATAATTTGGAAATGGGATGAGTTATCGAAAAAACAAAACAAACTCGTACTGCGTAGCTAACATACGAGTATTCATGTAAAATTTCAGCTCTCTAGCATTTGTAGTTTCCGAAATCTCGACGTTCATACAGACGGACGGACGGACAATTGGACAGACGGACAGACGGACAGACGGACGGACGGACGGACAGACGGACAGGGCTCAACCAACTTATTTTTTTCTGCTGATCAAGAAAATATATACTTTATGGGGTCTGCGACTTCTCCTTCTGCCTGTTACATACATTTTCACAAAACCATTATACCCTGATTTCCCATTTTCAATGGGTTCAGGGTATACAAAAAAAGTTTTCCGCGGGATTCGAACCCACGCACCTAAGTATAGCTTACAAAGCACTTACCATCAGCGCCACTGCCATGTTCAGAGCTTCATTAACTAAAACCAAATAAGGCACTGCTAGAGCGCCTTTTAACAAAACTTAAGTAACGATCGAAAAATTCACAATTCAGTCACAATTCTTAGAATATTCAGGCATGAAAATTTTGGTGTGTATACATGGAAAATCGTGTGTATACTCGTATAGTGTGTACATGTGTAAATCTGTATGAATGTATAGGAAAAATGTTTGTTGCTTGCCATGTACGTTTGCTAATTGCCGAAATATTTCGTTTATTAAATAAATAAACGTCACCTACTGGAACAAAGTATCTCGCAGTTAGTTGCGCCCAACTGCAACGTTCTTACTTGTTTTTAATTGGTGGCGAAGGGGGCGTGGCATTCAAAATCTGAAAATTACAAAATCTGCGTATCCATAATATATATCTGAATATATAAATTTGAAGTCTCTAGCTAAAACGGTGTAGAAGTTATGCCCAAAAACGTAAAAAAGCAAATGCATTTTCGAACTTTTTTCGATAATTTGAAAATGGAATGAGTTATCGCATACTGCGTAACTAACATACGAGTATTCATGTGATATTTCAGCTCTTTAGCTTTTGTAGTTTCCGAAATCTCGACGTTCATACAGACGGACAGGGCACAATAAATTTATTTTTTTGTGCTTATCAAGAATATATATACTTTATGGGGTCTGCGACGTTTCCTTCTGCCTGTTCAGGGTATAAAAACTTAGATATTTTTTATTAATTTAAAATTTTTTAGTTTTGTATGTAATATACTTATGTGTGTATATTTATTATTTTATATCATATATTATAATTATTTTATATGATAAAAGATAAATATGGGAAACTACTCTCCTAATTTTACCAATTTCCAAAACTATTTCCCAATGTCTCTTGGCTGATCTAAAAACTCATTCAAATAGAGCAGTCCTGACCATATATATATATGCAGATATTTAAATTTCCTGCCCTCAAGATATGATGCCACAAAATTATACACCTTGAAGCCATGATCAATCATAATAGCAAACTTTGTGTTGCAAGGGGATTTTGCTAATCAGTCAAGGTTGACTTGAGTGCATATCATAAAGTTTATGAATTCCATTTAGCTGAACAATTTTAAAGGTTTTTTTTTTTTCTTTTCTTTTTTCAGCTTAGCTCCACTTCAATATAGAGAATAGAATAGTAAAGTGGAATCAGTGGAAGCTATTTATAAGCTCCAAGCCAACTCGTAATAACGGATAAGAGAATAATAAGCATATGAAGCGTAATTGATATGAAATAGAAAAGGGCTGAACAATGATTTAACTGAGCAGCAATTGTATTGCAAACATGTTTATAACAAAAGCATCGCGGATTGCAGCGCATACGAGTTGATTGCGCCTGACAGCCGAACCATCCAAAGCAGGTAAGGACCGAAAGCAGCTAGGGGTGCCACTGGTGCCAAAGGAAGCTAAGGAGCTGCGCAATGCAAGCGAACAGCAACCGATCCACATTAAGCGCACAATCCTCCGGTACACCATCGGCCTCAACGATATCCTCGTCGCAGGGCAAGGTAAGTGAGCGGCAATCATAGACTGTGTGACGGCTTACATTCTTTGATGAAGCTGTGTCCATAAAGGCAATGGACCACAAAAACTAACACTCATACTTGCATAGCCCCACACCCACACTCACACACACACACACACACATCATCAACAACAACATCATCTACTTCGATTTTGTTCCCCAAGAAGCTGCCTGCCCCTCCCAAACAAAAAAAAACTACTAGTAAGAACGTTGCGTAACTAACTGCGGGATACTCTGTTCCCGTAGGTGCATTTTATTTATTTAATAAACATTTAATGAAAGGAATATTTCAACAATCAGCAAACGTACATGGCAAGCAACAAACGCTTTTCCTATACACACTAAACGAGTATACACACTGCGTGCGCGCAAAAGCTGCATGCTATAGTATTCTAAGAATTGCGATTGAATTGTGAGTTTGTAACAGTGAACTTATTTAGGTTAAACGATTACATGTTATTTTCAAAAGACCTGGGTTCAAATCCGTTGTAAACTTTTTGTTTATTAATCGAAAACATAAAAATGTTATTTTTATACCCTGGTATAATGGTTTTGTGAAAATGTATGTAACAGGCATAAGGAAACGTCGCAGACCCCACAAAGTATATATATTCTTGATCAGCACAAAAAATAAATTCATTGTGCCCTGTCCGTCTGTCCGTCCGTCCGTCCGTCCGTCCGTCCGTATGAACGTCGAGATTTCGGAAACTATAAAAGCTAGAGAGCTGAACACTCGTATATTAGTTACGCAGTACGAGTTTATTGTGTTTTTTCGATAACTCATCCCATTTTCAAATTCGTTTACATTTTTTAGGTTTTTTGTAGGGCTGTTGAATATTTTTATACCCTGAACCCATTGAAAATGGGAATTCAGGGTATAATGGTTTTCTGAAAATGTATGTAACAGGCAGAAGGAGAAGTCGCAGATCCCATAAAGTATATATATTCTTGATCAGCATAAAAAAATAAGTTGATTGAGCCCTGTCCGTCTGTCCGTCACATGAACACTCGTATGTTAGCTACGCAGTACGAGTTTATTTTGTTTTTTTCGATAACTAACCCCATTTCCAAATTATCGATAAAAAATCGAAAATTCGTTTCCATTTTTTAGGTCTAAGCTAGATACTTCAAGATACTGGATACTTTGTTTATTTAGATATATATTATGAATACGCAGATTATGTAATTTTCAGATTTTGGATGCCACGCCCCCTTCGCCCCCAATTAAAAAATAATCATTTCAAATACTAGAGACTTGCAATTTGGCAAATAGATACATTTTTATGCTCTTAATGTATTTGGAAAGTTTCATGAAGATCGTCTCTCTAGAAATGGAGTTATAAGCGTCCAAAGTTCAACCCAACCCACCCCCAAGCCACGGCAACAACTGTGCGGTTAGCAAAGCGCAGGCTCATAAGTGCGTAAAGAAGAAGATTATCACCTTTTTTTGCAGGGTTCAGGGTATCTCGTAGTCGAGCCGTCTCGACTAGAGCCATCTTACTTGTTTTAATTCATTAATATTTTTATATATATGTTAAAATGCTTTCTGCCATCTTAGCATTACTACTAAGCTGTTTGTATGCATGAATTATGCAGTTGGCCACAACAAACTTCTTTGCCGATTTGCCACGCCCCAGTGGGCGTAGATTCATAATTTTTGGCCAGTTCTTAGAAAGAGCCGAGGCTAACATGACTGCAAAATTTGGTTGCTTACATTCCAAAAATGCGAAAATTACAGGTATTTTTCGATATGCCACGCCCCCAAAGAGGCTGAAAATTATTTTTGGAGGACATTCGTTAATGAACCATCAAATTTTGCAGCGTCTAGCTCTAAAACTGTAAGAGATATAATCTTTTGCGGTGTGCCACGCCCCTTGTTGGCGTAGATATGCCTACCATAGCTTATTTATCATGGGTTGTCAATTTGAGTATACAGGCAAAATTTTAAGTCTGTAATGTCAATAGTGTTCAAAATATAGCACACTATATATTCAGGTCCGATTTGCTAGACATTTAACTTTTTGATCGATCTTTATAGAATCACAACATTAGCTCACATGCCAAATTTCAGCTTTAAAGCTGTAGAAGATACGTTTCTCCCGATTTGCCACGCCCCAATGGGTGTAGATATATCTCCCATAGCTTTTTGAACTTGGGTTATCAACTAGTATGTTTATTGTCATATGGGCGCAAGAATTTTCCGATTTGCCACGCCCCTAGTGGGTGGACGGGAAAATTTTTAGACTTTATAATTCGAGAGCATACATGAGTATATGTTCCTAATTCACAGTCTCTAGCTCTAATAGCGCCGAAAAATATTGCATTTATACGGACGGACGGGCGGACAACAAGACGGACATGCCACAAACCCAATATACTATTTTTCTCTTTGGGAACAGAGTATAAAAAAACATGGAAGAAGGTTCTAGTCGAGACGGCTCGACTACGAGATACTCTAAACCGTGCAAAGAAACTCATACTCTTCTTCTTTACGAACGAGTATGAGCGGGCGCTCTGCAGACCGCTCAGTTGCTGCCGTGGCTTGGGGGTAGGTTTGGCTATACTTGGGACGTTCATAGCTCCATTTCTAGATGGACGATTTTCACGAAACGAAATATATTAATATCATTCAATTGTGTCTATTTGCTAAATAATGTCTCTAGTATTAGAAACTCTTACATACATTTTCACAAGACTCTGAATTCCCATTTTCAATGGGTTAAAGATATATATATAAGAAAGCTGTAGTCGAGACTGCTCGACTACGAAATCCCCTGAGCCCTTCTTCTTACGAATCATATTCCAAGAATGCTTCGTTTCGATTCCCCACGCATAAGAAACTATACATGCAAAAACTCGAGCAAACACACACGCTGATCTACGCTTGTGCGCCTGTACATATGTGTGTAAGCATTGCGCTTGCTGTTTCGCTGCTGCGTCGCATGGGTTTTGATGAGAAAACTTTGATGATTAATAATTCTGTTTCTAGATGGACAATCGTATTGATATCTTTAGATTATGATTATGATATTCATATCTATATGCTAAACCAAACTGCATGTCTCTAGTATTTGAAATGCATTTTTTTCACATTTGGGGGTGGTGGGGCGAAGTAGGGAATCCAAAATCTGACAAAAACCGAAATTGTAATAAATTAGTATCTATATATCTGCAGAAGACTTGGAGACTCTAACTCTAAAGATGAATTAGCTAGAATTTTATAACTGGTCACCGATAAAATCATTTATCGATAACTTTGCAAATATACAAGTTATCGAATTTCTGAAACAAACTCGTACTGCGCGTGCAATATACGAACCTACGCGTTCATACATACGGACGGACGGACAGGCGTGGCAAAGCTGCATAATTTGATGGTTCAGTTACGAATGTCCTCCTCTATCGATGACCCAAAAATAATTTTTCAGCCTTGTTGGAGTGCAAGCAACCAAATTTTGTAGTTATATTAGCCTCGGCTCTTTCCAAGACCTTTCTAAGAACTGACAAAAATTATGCGCCTACGCCCACTGGGGGCGTGGCGAATCGGCAAAGAAGTTTGTTGTGGCCAACTGCACAATTCATGCATACAATCAGCTTAGTAGTAATTGCTACGATGGCAGAAAGCATTTTAACATAAATATACAAATATTAATGAATTAAACAAATAAAATTTGTACTCATCTAAGTGGTACACATATTCATTTCGTTTATTAAATAAATCAAATGCTCCTACGGTAGCAGAGTATCACGCTATTGGTTGCACCCAACTACAACGTTCTTACTTGTTTTAAATTGATTGCTTTTAACCCAAATACCCATACTGATGATACACACACATATATAGTATAAGTTAAGCATATCCGTACACGGCATTGAAGCATTGAAGTGTATTGCTTAGAGCATGTCGCACAGGAGCTCTTAGAGTTTAAGTTTTTCGAAATAATTCTTACAGAAATAAAAATTCGATTAGAATGATAATTTGTTTGTTTTATTCAGTTATTCAATGACAGAATTAGTTGATTCGATGTAGTTCTTTCTTTGATCGTCTCACGAAATCTGCCCAAGCTGGTCGGCTTGGAATTCCACCAGACCTCTTCGCCGCTAGCGTCAGTGTCGACGCTTCACTTGCCGTCGGAATCAGCAACTTGACAACCGCACGTTGTTGTTGTTGCTGGGTTGTGCAAGTGCCGGAAATCTGAGTCCGCACATTGCAATTGTTGCCGGCTAGTACTTGGCCGAAAAGTGTTGACGCAGCGCAGCACCGTATAAAGTACTGGGTCATCGGCGGCGTGTGTGTCGCTGGATCTGTGCGGGGCGGTGGTAACGGCGGGAGCGGGAGGGACATGGAACGGTGGAGCAGGTTCACAGACTAGCGAAACACATACTTCAGGCATTTGACGATCTGGAATACTGCAATGCGGTATTTGTAGACATGCAGCAAGCATTCGATAGTGTCTGGCTTATAGGACTTCTCAGCAAAATTAAACAGCTCTTCCCAGCACCACATTTCGGGATCTTACGATCGTACCTGGATGATCGAACATTTATGGTTAGAGTCAGGAGCATTCACTCGACTCCTTGCCAGATAAGAGCTGGAGTTCCACCGGGTAGCGTATTAGGGTTGCTGCTCTACTCATATACACACCAGATTTACCTTCCCCTAGCGAAGACCACATGGAGACTCCTAGCAAAGCCCTACTTGCTACATACGCAGACGACATCGCAGTGCTCTATAGCGCCAAATTCTCGCATTGAGGCTGCTATTGGAGTTGAAAACTACCTAAAGACACTGGCTGATTGGTGCAAAAGGTGGAATCTGAAAATAAATCCAAGGAAGACCATCAACCGATGCTTTACACTAAAAACACTAATCAACCACACTCCGCCTATACGAATAGACGGAGTAATATTGGACCAACCATCCCAGGCAAAGTACCTTGGCATTACTCTGGATAAGCGTTTAACATTTGATCCTCACATTAAAGCTGCGGCTAGGAGATGTGGGCAACGCATGCAACAGCTGCGGTGGCTGATCAACTAAAGAAGCACCATGTCACTAAGAGTGAAGAGAGCAGTCTACGTCCACTGTGTGGCTCCGATTTGGCTATATGGTGTGCAGATTTGGTTAATAGCTGCAAAAAGCAACTATAAACGCATACAGGTGCTTCGAAACCAAGCAATGCGGCAAATTACGGACTGCCCCTGGTATGTGCGCGGTTCAACACTGCATCGAGATCTGAATCTGCATACAGTAGAGGCACAGATCGCTAGACACACGAGCAGATACAGTGATAGACTGGTCAGACACCGTAGCAGACTAGCGAGACAACTGCTCCCTGTGAGGCCACTAAGGCGACTAAAACGCTTGGGACTCGCCAAAAATATGAATTAAATATAAGTATAATTAAATTATATATATATATGTATATAATAATTATTGGCACAGTATGCTTTTTAAGCTTTATAGCAACTTTTCAAGTCGTTTGAAAATATTTTTTTATAAAACAAAAAGTTTTTGAAATAGATTAGAGTATTTATTGAATAAAACCAAAAGAATTTTGTAAAAATCTTAAACGTAGAATTAACTAAAATTAAATAACTAAAAAACACGTCAATTTCGCTTAACAAAATTATTGGCACACTTAGTGTTCTTTTCTCTTTTTATACTTTGTTCCCAAAGGGAAAAAAGTATATTGGGTTTGTGCAATGTCCGTCTTGCTGTCCGTCTGTCCATCTGTCCGTATGAACGCAATATTTTTCGGCGCTATTAGAGCTAGAGACATATTCTTATATATGCTCCCGAATTATAAAGTGTTAAAATTTTCCCGATCCGCTCACTAGGGGCGTGGCAAATCGGAAAACTCTTCCGCCCATAGTCAAGTTATCATACTAGATGATGAGCTAGAGATTTGCAATTTGGAATGTATACTCGGGGTGACAACTCAAGTTCAAAAAGCTATGGCAGATATATCTACGCCCATTGGAGGCGCGGCAAATCGGGAAAAACGTATCTTCTACAACCGCTGAAATTTCGCATGTGAGCTAATGTTGTGATTCTAAGAAGATCCATCAAAAAGTTATATGTCTACGCCCATTGGGGGCGTGGCAAATCGGACCTGAGTATATAGTGATTTTTCAAATTGTGCTATATTTTGAACACTATTGACACTAGAGACTTGAAATTTTGCATGTATACTCGGGTTGACAACCCAAGATCAATAAGCTATGGTAGATATATCTACGCCCATAGGGGGCTAGAAGCTTGAAAATTGGGTGGTTGAGTTACTAATGTCCTCCTCTACCGATGACCCAAAAATAATTATTCACCCTCTTTGGGGGCGTGGCATATCGAAAAATATCCTGTAATTGTCGCATTTTTGAAATGTAAGCAACCAAATTTTGCAGTCATGTTAGCCTCGGCTCTTTCTAAGAACTGGCAAAGAAGTTTGTTGTGGCCAACTGCACAATTCATGCATACAATCAGCTTAGTAGTAATTGCTACGATGGCAGAAAGCATTTTAACATAAATATACAAATATTAATGAATTAAACAAATAAAATTTGTACTCATCTAAGTGGTACACATATTCATTTCGTTTATTAAATAAATCAAATGCTCCTACGGTAGCAGAGTATCACGCTATTGGTTGCACCCAACTACAACGTTCTTACTTGTTTTAAATTGATTGCTTTTAACCCAAATACCCATACTGATGATACACACACATATATAGTATAAGTTAAGCATATCCGTACACGGCATTGAAGCATTGAAGTGTATTGCTTAGAGCATGTCGCACAGGAGCTCTTAGAGTTTAAGTTTTTCGAAATAATTCTTACAGAAATAAAAATTCGATTAGAATGATAATTTGTTTGTTTTATTCAGTTATTCAATGACAGAATTAGTTGATTCGATGTAGTTCTTTCTTTGATCGTCTCACGAAATCTGCCCAAGCTGGTCGGCTTGGAATTCCACCAGACCTCTTCGCCGCTAGCGTCAGTGTCGACGCTTCACTTGCCGTCGGAATCAGCAACTTGACACCGCACGTTGTTGTTGTTGCTGGGTTGTGCAAGTGCCGGAAATCTGAGTCCGCACATTGCAATTGTTGCCGGCTAGTACTTGGCCGAAAAGTGTTGACGCAGCGCAGCACCGTATAAAGTACTGGGTCATCGGCGGCGTGTGTGTCGCTGGATCTGTGCGGGGCGGTGGTAACGGCGGGAGCGGGAGGGACATGGAACGGTGGAGCAGGTTCACAGACTAGCGAAACACATACTTCAGGCATTTGACGATCTGGAATACTGCAATGCGGTATTTGTAGACATGCAGCAAGCATTCGATAGTGTCTGGCTTATAGGACTTCTCAGCAAAATTAAACAGCTCTTCCCAGCACCACATTTCGGGATCTTACGATCGTACCTGGATGATCGAACATTTATGGTTAGAGTCAGGAGCATTCACTCGACTCCTTGCCAGATAAGAGCTGGAGTTCCACCGGGTAGCGTATTAGGGTTGCTGCTCTACTCAATATACACACCAGATTTACCTTCCCCTAGCGAAGACCACATGGAGACTCCTAGCAAAGCCCTACTTGCTACATACGCAGACGACATCGCAGTGCTCTATAGCGCCAAATTCTCGCATTGAGGCTGCTATTGGAGTTGAAAACTACCTAAAGACACTGGCTGATTGGTGCAAAAGGTGGAATCTGAAAATAAATCCAAGGAAGACCACCAACCGATGCTTTACACTAAAAACACTAATCAACCACACTCCGCCTATACGAATAGACGGAGTAATATTGGACCAACCATCCCAGGCAAAGTACCTTGGCATTACTCTGGATAAGCGTTTAAACATTTGATCCTCACATTAAAGCTGCGGCTAGGAGATGTGGGCAACGCATGCAACAGCTGCGGTGGCTGATCAACTAAAGAAGCACCATGTCACTAAGAGTGAAGAGAGCAGTCTACGTCCACTGTGTGGCTCCGATTTGGCTATATGGTGTGCAGATTTGGTTAATAGCTGCAAAAAGCAACTATAAACGCATACAGGTGCTTCGAAACCAAGCAATGCGGCAAATTACGGACTGCCCCTGGTATGTGCGCGGTTCAACACTGCATCGAGATCTGAATCTGCATACAGTAGAGGCACAGATCGCTAGACACACGAGCAGATACAGTGATAGACTGGTCAGACACCGTAGCAGACTAGCGAGACAACTGCTCCCTGTGAGGCCACTAAGGCGACTAAAACGCTTGGGACTCGCCAAAAATATGAATTAAATATAAGTATAATTAAATTATATATATATATGTATATAATAATTATTGGCACAGTATGCTTTTTAAGCTTTATAGCAACTTTTCAAGTCCTTTGAAAATATTTTTTTATAAAACAAAAAGTTTTTGAAATAGATTAGAGTATTATTGAATAAAACCAAAAGAATTTTGTAAAAATCTTAAACGTAGAATTAACTAAAATTAAATAACTAAAAAACACGTCAATTTCGCTTAACAAAATTATTGGCACACTTAGTGTTCTTTTCTCTTTTTATACTTTGTTCCCAAAGGGAAAAAAGTATATTGGGTTTGTGCAATGTCCGTCTTGCTGTCCGTCTGTCCATCTGTCCGTATGAACGCAATATTTTTCGGCGCTATTAGAGCTAGAGACATATTCTTATATATGCTCCCGAATTATAAAGTGTTAAAATTTTCCCGATCCGCTCACTAGGGGCGTGGCAAATCGGAAAACTCTTCCGCCCATAGTCAAGTTATCATACTAGATGATGAGCTAGAGATTTGCAATTTGGAATGTATACTCGGGGTGACAACTCAAGTTCAAAAAGCTATGGCAGATATATCTACGCCCATTGGAGGCGCGGCAAATCGGGAAAAACGTATCTTCTACACCGCTGAAATTTCGCATGTGAGCTAATGTTGTGATTCTAAGAAGATCGATCAAAAAGTTATATGTCTACGCCCATTGGGGGCGTGGCAAATCGGACCTGAGTATATAGTGATTTTTCAAATTGTGCTATATTTTGAACACTATTGACACTAGAGACTTGAAATTTTGCATGTATACTCGGGTTGACAACCCAAGATCAATAAGCTATGGTAGATATATCTACGCCCATAGGGGGCTAGAAGCTTGAAAATTGGGTGGTTGAGTTACTAATGTCCTCCTCTACCGATGACCCAAAAATAATTATTCACCCTCTTTGGGGGCGTGGCATATCGAAAAATATCCTGTAATTGTCGCATTTTTGAAATGTAAGCAACCAAATTTTGCAGTCATGTTAGCCTCGGCTCTTTCTAAGAACTGGCGTCTACGCCCGCTGGGGGCGTGGCGAATCGGCAAAGAAGTTTGTTGTGGCCAACTGCATAATTCATGCATATAATAGCTTAGTAGTAATTGCTAAGATGGCAAAAAGCATTTTAACATAAATATAATAATATTAATGAATTTAAAAAATAAAACCTGTAAGCTTTTGATTAAACAAGTAAGTAGGCTCTAGTCGAGACGGCTCGACTACGAGATACCCTGAACCCTGCAAAAGAAGTGATACTCTTCTTCTTTCCGCATTCATGAGCGCACGCTCTGCTAACCGCGCAGTTGCTGCCGCGACTTAGGGGTGGGTTGGGCTGAATTTTGGACGCTCAAAACTCCATTTCTAGATGGACGATCTTGATGAAATTTTCAGAGTAGATTAGGAGTATCTAAATCTATCTATGTGCCAAATTACAAGTCTCTAGTATTTGAAATGCGTTTTTTTTTAATTCAGGGCGAAGGGGGCGTGGCATCCAAAATCTGAAAATTACATAATCTGCGTATTCATAATATCTATCTAAAAATATTAATTTATAGTCTCTAACTAAAACGCTGTAGAAGTTACGCCCAAAAAACCAAAAAAATGTAAACGAATTTTCGATTTTTTATCGATAATTTGGAAATGTGATGAGTTATCGAAAAAACAAAACAAACTCGTACTGCGTAGCTAACATACGAGTATTCATGTAAAATTTCAGCTCTTTAGCTTTTGTAGTTTCCGAAATCTCGACGTTCATACAGACGGACAGACGGACAGACGGACGGACGGACGGACGGACGGACGGACGGACGGACGGACGGACGGACGGACGGACAGACGGACAGGGCTAGATCAACTTATTTTTCGATGCTGATCAAGAATATATATACTTTATGGGGTCTGCGACTTCTCCTTCTGCCTGTTACATACATTTTCACAAAACTATTATACCCTGAATTCCCATTTTCAATGGGTTCAGGGTATAAAAATGACAAAACAAAACAATACAATCGCAATTCTTGAAATATGTATACACCACTTGGATGTGTATACACGTACACATACATATATACATATATGCATGCATAGAAAAACTGCTTGCCACACAGCGTGGCAAATCGGAAAGCATAAAGCAATTTTAGTTTTTGCTTAAATGCAGAATTCATATGCGTATGTTTATAAATTAATTGGCAGCAGGCATTTTATAATAAATATACAAATATAAACAAGTAAGAAGGCTCTAGTCGACACGGCTTGACTATGAGATACCCTGAACCCTGCAAAAAAGTGATACTCTTCTTCTTTACGCACATATATGAGCGCGCGCTCTGCTAACCGCGCAGTTGCTGCCGTGGCTTGGGGATGGGTTGGGCTAAACTTTGGACGCTTCTAACTCCATTTCTAGATGGACGATCTTCATGAAATTTTCAGAATAGAAGAAGAGCATCTAAATCTATCTATGTGCCAAATTGTCTCTAGTATTTGAAATGCGGTTTTTTTAAATTGTGGGCGAAGGGGGCGAAAGGGACTAGGCATCCAAAATCTGAAAATTACATATGCTGCGTATCCATAATATCTATCTAAGTATACAAATTTGAAGTCTCTAGCTAAAACGGTGTAGAAGTTATGCCCAAAAAACCTAAAAAATTTAAAACGAATTTTCGATTTTGTATCGATAATTTGGAAATGGGATGAGTTATCGAAAAAACAAAATAAAGTCGTACTGCGTAACTAATGTACGAGTGGTCATGTGAAATTTCAGCTCTCTAGCTTTTGTAGTTTCCGAAATCTCGACGTTCATACGGACGGACAGACGGACGGACGGACAGACGGACAGGGCTAGATCAACTTTTCTCGTCACCCTGATCAAAAATATATATACTTTATGGGGTCTGCCACGCCACCTTTTGCCTGTTTCATACTTTTAACAAAACCATTATACCCTGATTTCCCATTTTCAATGGGTTCAGGGTATAAAAAAATTAAAAATAATAATAATTGAAAAAAAGTTTTCTGCGGGATTCGAACCCACGCACCTAAGTATAGCTTGCATAGCGCTCACCACTGCGATCATCTGAATCCCGCTAACTAAAACCAAACAAGCCATTGCTAGAACGCCTTTTGACAAAACTAAAGTAACGATCGAAAAATTCACAATTCTGTCACAATTCTTAGAATATTCTGGCATGCAATCTTTTGTATGCATACATAGAAAATTGTGTGTATACTCGTATAGTGTGTACATATGTAAATCTGTATGTATGTATAGGAAAAACGTTTGTTGCTTGCCCTGTACGTTTTCTAATTGTCGAAATATTTCGTTAATTAAATGTTTATTAAATAAATAAGATGCAGCAATGGGAACAAAGTATTTCGCTGTTAGTTGTGCCTAACTGCAACGTTCTTACTTTTTTTTTTTTTTTTTTTTTTTTTTTTTTAACAGTTTGACCGATTGGGCAACACCGTTTTGGCGAATTCCCCATCTGTAATATTCCGTTATTTAAAACTGAGCACATTTTCATTAAAATATATCACTTTTTTTGAGAATTGAGCTTTTTTTTTAAATTTTCTAAAAAATGACACCTAAACTAAAAGAAACATCGACAGCTCAGAGGAAAATTGTCCTGCAAATTATCCTAATCGATAGAAGCCGATTTACAATTCGAAACATCGTGCAGCGCTTCAAGGGAGCCTGTAACCTGCAAACTTCAAAACACACAGGCCGCCCAAAATTGCTGAACAACCGTGAATGCAGGGAAATCCTTCGAAAGGTGAAAAAGAATCCGAAAATATCATCAACACAGATCACTGCTGAAGGAAAAAATGAAATGGGAAAGGAGGTTCACCCGATTACGGTACGTAGAGTACTGCACAAGGCGAATTACAAAGCGCGTGTGGCTAGACGAAAACCGTATATCACAACCGGCAATAAAAATAAGCGTGTGGACTATGCTAAGAATTTTATTAGTAAGCCATCCGATTACTGGAGTCAAGTATTGTTCTCAGATGAGGTCAAATTCAACATATTCCGATCGGACGGGCGCAAACTGGGTGGAGAAAGCCGAATACTGAATTCGACAAACTCAATATTACGCCAACAGTTAAACATGGTGATCTGCTACAGGAGTTGGTATTTATAGACGGTATAATGGACAAAAATATATCTTTAAATATTTTAAAGGATAACTTAAAAAAGCTCAAATTACCAAGCTCGTTCACATTTCAACATGACAACGACACAAAGCATTCTGCCCATATCGTCAAAATGTAGCTTGCGTACAACACCGCCCATGTGCTACCGCACCCACCACAATCTCCAGACCTAAATCAAATTGAACACTTGTGGGAAGAATTGGATAGGCGCATAACCAAACGCGCAATTACAAACAAACTCGAATTAAAGCAAGCTTTAACTGGCAAATGGCAAAAAATTGGTAAAGAAGTGACTAAAAAATTAGTTAATTCGATGCCAAACCGCTTACAAGCCGTTATAAAAGCAAAAGGCTTAAGTACAAAATATTAATTATAACTTTTAGTTATTGTTTTTCATCATATTTTTAAATTTGTATACTTTGTTCCCAAAGGGAAAAAAGTATATTGGGTTTGTGCAATGTCCGTCTTGCTGTCCGTCTGTCCGTATGAACGCAATATTTTTCGGCGCTATTAGAGCTAGAGACTTGAAATTTTAAACATATACTCATATATGCTCCCGAATTATAAAGTGTTAAAATTTTCCCGATCCGCTTACTAGGGGCGTGGCAAATCGGAATACTCTTCCGCCCATAGTCAAGTTATCATACTAGATGATGAGCTAGAGAGTTGCAATCTGGAATGTATACTCGGGGTGACAACCCAAGTTCAAAAAGCTATGGCGGATAATTTGGAAATGTGATGAGTTATCGAAAAAACAAAACAAACTCGTACTGCGTAGCTAACATACGAGTATTCATGTAAAATTTCAGCTCTTTAGCTTTTGTAGTTTCCGAAATCTCGACGTTCATACAGACGGACAGACGGACAGACGGACAGACGGACGGACGGACGGACGGACGGACGGACGGACAGACGGACAGGGCTAGATCAACTTATTTTTCGATGCTGATCAAGAATATATATACTTTATGGGGTCTGCGACTTCTCCTTCTGCCTGTTACATACATTTTCACAAAACTATTATACCCTGAATTCCCATTTTCAATGGGTTCAGGGTATAAAAATGACAAAACAAAACAATACAATCGCAATTCTTGAAATATGTATACACCACTTGGATGTGTATACACGTACACATACATATATACATATATGCATGCATAGAAAAACTGCTTGCCACACAGCGTGGCAAATCGGAAAGCATAAAGCAATTTTAGTTTTTGCTTAAATGCACAATTCATATGCGTATGTTTATAAATTAATTGGCAGCAGGCATTTTATAATAAATATACAAATATAAACAAGTAAGAAGGCTCTAGTCGACACGGCTTGACTATGAGATACCCTGAACCCTGCAAAAAAGTGATACTCTTCTTCTTTACGCACATATATGAGCGCGCGCTCTGCTAACCGCGCAGTTGCTGCCGTGGCTTGGGGATGGGTTGGGCTAAACTTTGGACGCTTCTAACTCCATTTCTAGATGGACGATCTTCATGAAATTTTCAGAATAGAAGAAGAGCATCTAAATCTATCTATGTGCCAAATTGTCTCTAGTATTTGAAATGCGGTTTTTTTAAATTGTGGGCGAAGGGGGGCGAAAGGGACTAGGCATCCAAAATCTGAAAATTACATATGCTGCGTATCCATAATATCTATCTAAGTATACAAATTTGAAGTCTCTAGCTAAAACGGTGTAGAAGTTATGCCCAAAAAACCTAAAAAATTTAATCGAATTTTCGATTTTGTATCGATAATTTGGAAATGGGATGAGTTATCGAAAAAACAAAATAAAGTCGTACTGCGTAACTAATGTACGAGTGGTCATGTGAAATTTCAGCTCTCTAGCTTTTGTAGTTTTCGAAATCTCGACGTTCATACGGACGGACAGACGGACGGACGGACAGACGGACAGGGCTAGATCAACTTTTCTCGTCACCCTGATCAAAAATATATATACTTTATGGGGTCTGCCACGCCACCTTTTGCCTGTTTCATACTTTTAACAAAACCATTATACCCTGATTTCCCATTTTCAATGGGTTCAGGGTATAAAAAAATTAAAAATAATAATAATTGAAAAAAAGTTTTCTGCGGGATTCGAACCCACGCACCTAAGTATAGCTTGCATAGCGCTTACCACTGCGATCATCTGAATCCCGCTAACTAAAACCAAACAAGCCATTGCTAGAACGCCTTTTGACAAAACTAAAGTAACGATCGAAAAATTCACAATTCTGTCACAATTCTTAGAATATTCTGGCATGCAATCTTTTGTATGCATACATAGAAAATTGTGTGTATACTCGTATAGTGTGTACATATGTAAATCTGTATGTATGTATAGGAAAAACGTTTGTTGCTTGCCATGTACGTTTTCTAATTGTCGAAATATTTCGTTAATTAAATGTTTATTAAATAAATAAGATGCAGCAATGGGAACAAAGTATTTCGCTGTTAGTTGTGCCTAACTGCAACGTTCTTACTTTTTTTTTTTTTTTTTTTTTTTTAACAGTTTGACCGATTGGGCAACACCGTTTTGGCGAATTCCCCATCTGTAATATTCCGTTATTTAAAACTGAGCACATTTGCATTAAAATATATCACTTTTTTTGAGAATTGAGCTTTTTTTTTTAAATTTTCTAAAAAATGGCACCTAAACTAAAAGAAACATCGACAGCTCAGAGGAAAATTGTCCTGCAAATTATCCTAATCGATAGAAGCCAATTTACAATTCGAAACATCGTGCAGCGCTTCAAGGGAGCCTGTAACCTGCAAACTTCAAAACACACAGGCCGCCCAAAATTGCTGAACAACCGTGAATGCAGGGAAATCCTTCGAAAGGTGAAAAAGAATCCGAAAATATCATCAACACAGATCACTGCTGAAGGAAAAAATGAAATGGGAAAGGAGGTTCACCCGATTACGGTACGTAGAGTACTGCACAAGGCGAATTACAAAGCGCGTGTGGCTAGACGAAAGCCGTATATCACAACCGGCAATAAAAATAAGCGTGTGGACTATGCTCAGAATTTTATTAGTAAGCCATCCGATTACTGGAGTCAAGTATTATTCTCAGATGAGGTCAAATTCAACATATTCCGATCGGACGGGCGCAAACTGGGTGGAGAAAGCCGAATACTGAATTCGACAAACTCAATATTACGCCAACAGTTAAACATGGTGATCTGCTACAGGAGTTGGTATTTATAGACGGTATAATGGACAAAAATATATCTTTAAATATTTTAAAGGATAACTTAAAAAAGCTCAAATTACCAAGCTCGTTCACATTTCAACATGACAACGACACAAAGCATTCTGCCCATATCGTCAAAATGTAGCTTGCGTACAACACCGCCCATGTGCTACCGCACCCACCACAATCTCCAGACCTAAATCAAATTGAACACTTGTGGGAAGAATTGGATAGGTGCATAACCAAACGCGCAATTACAAACAAACTCGAATTAAAGCAAGCTTTAACTGGCAAATTAGTTAAATTAGTTAATTCGATGCCAAACCGCTTACAAGCCGTTATAAAAGCAAAAGGCTTAAGTACAAAATATGAATTATAACTTTTAGTTATTGTTTTTCATCATATTTTTAAATTTTTATACTTTGTTCCCAAAGGGAAAAAAGTATATTGGGTTTGTGCAATGTCCGTCTTGCTGTCCGTCTGTCCGTATGAACGCAATATTTTTCGGCGCTATTAGAGCTAGAGACTTGAAATTTTAAACATATACTCATATATGCTCCCGAATTATAAAGTGTTAAATTTTTCCCGATCCGCTTACTAGGGGCGTGGCAAATCGGAATACTCTTCCGCCCATAGTCAAGTTATCATACTAGATGATGAGCTAGAGAGTTGCAATCTGGAATGTATACTCGGGGTGACAACCCAAGTTCAAAAAGCTATGGCGGATAATTTGGAAATGTGATGAGTTATCGAAAAAACAAAACAAACTCGTACTGCGTAGCTAACATACGAGTATTCATGTAAAATTTCAGCTCTTTAGCTTTTGTAGTTTCCGAAATCTCGACGTTCATACAGACGGACAGACGGACGGACGGACGGACGGACGGACGGACAGACGGACAGGGCTAGATCAACTTATTTTTCGATGCTGATCAAGAATATATATACTTAATGGGGTCTGCGACTTCTCCTTCTGCCTGTTACATACATTTTCACAAAACTATTATACCCTGAATTCCCATTTTCAATGGGTTCAGGGTATAAAAATGACAAAACAAAACAATACAATCGCAATTCTTGAAATATGTATACACACTTGGATGTGTATACACGTACACATACATATATACATATATGCATGCATAGAAAAACTGCTTGCCACACAGCGTGGCAAATCGGAAAGCATAAAGCAATTTTAGTTTTTGCTTAAATGCACAATTCAATTTATAAATTAATTGGCAGCAGGCATTTTATAATAAATATACAAATATAAACAAGTAAGAAGGCTCTAGTCGACACGGCTTGACTATGAGATACCCTGAACCCTGCAAAAAAGTGATACTCTTCTTCTTTACGCACATATATGAGCGCGCGCTCTGCTAACCGCGCAGTTGCTGCCGTGGCTTGGGGATGGGTTGGGCTAAACTTTGGACGCTTCTAACTCCATTTCTAGATGGACGATCTTCATGAAATTTTCAGAATAGAAGAAGAGCATCTAAATCTATCTATGTGCCAAATTGTCTCTAGTATTTGAAATGCGGTTTTTTTAAATTGTGGGCGAAGGGGGCGAAAGGGACTAGACATCCAAAATCTGAAAATTACATATGCTGCGTATCCATAATATCTATCTAAGTATACAAATTTGAAGTCTCTAGCTAAAACGGTGTAGAAGTTATGCCCAAAAAACCTAAAAAATTTAAACGAATTTTCGATTTTGTATCGATAATTTGGAAATGGGATGAGTTATCGAAAAAACAAAATAAAGTCGTACTGCGTAACTAATGTACGAGTGGTCATGTGAAATTTCAGCTCTCTAGCTTTTGTAGTTTCCGAAATCTCGACGTTCATACGGACGGACAGACGGACGGACGGACAGACGGACAGGGCTAGATCAACTTTTCTCGTCACCCTGATCAAAAATATATATACTTTATGGAGTCTGCCACGCCACCTTTTGCCTGTTTCATACTTTTAACAAAACCATTATACCCTGATTTCCCATTTTCAATGGGTTCAGGGTATAAAAAAATTAAAAATAATAATAATTGAAAAAAGTTTTCTGCGGGATTCGAACCCACGCACCTAAGTATAGCTTGCATAGCGCTTACCACTGCGATCATCTGAATCCCGCTAACTAAAACCAAACAAGCCATTGCTAGAACGCCTTTTGACAAAACTAAAGTAACGATCGAAAAATTCACAATTCTGTCACAATTCTTAGAATATTCTGGCATGCAATCTTTTGTATGCATACATAGAAAATTGTGTGTATACTCGTATAGTGTGTACATATGTAAATCTGTATGTATGTATAGGAAAAACGTTTGTTGCTTGCCATGTACGTTTTCTAATTGTCGAAATATTTCGTTAATTAAATGTTTATTAAATAAATAAGATGCAGCAATGGGAACAAAGTATTTCGCTGTTAGTTGCGCCTAACTGCAACGTTCTTACTTTTTTTTTTTTTTTTTTTTTTTTAACAGTTTTGACCGATTGGGCAACACCGTTTTGGCGAATTCCCCATCTGTAATATTCCGTTATTTAAAACTGAGCACATTTGCATTAAAATATATCACTTTTTTTGAGAATTGAGCTTTTTTTTTAAATTTTCTAAAAAATGGCACCTAAACTAAAAGAAACATCGACAGCTCAGAGGAAAATTGTCCTGCAAATTATTCTAATCGATAGAAGCCGATTTACAATTCGAAACATCGTGCAGCGCTTCAAGGGAGCCTGTAACCTGCAAACTTCAAAACACACAGGCCGCCCAAAATTGCTGAACAACCGTGAATGCAGGGAAATCCTTCGAAAGGTGAAAAAGAATCCGAAAATATCATCAACACAGATCACTGCTGAAGGAAAAAATGAAATGGGAAAGGAGGTTCACCCGATTACGGTACGTAGAGTACTGCACAAGGCGAATTACAAAGCGCGTGTGGCTAGACGAAAGCCGTATATCACAACCGGCAATAAAAATAAGCGTGTGGACTATGCTCAGAATTTTATTAGTAAGCCATCCGATTACTGGAGTCAAGTATTGTTCTCAGATGAGGTCAAATTCAACATATTCCGATCGGACGGGCGCAAACTGGGTGGAGAAAGCCGAATACTGAATTCGACAAACTCAATATTACGCCAACAGTTAAACATGGTGATCTGCTACAGGAGTTGGTATTTATAGACGGTATAATGGACAAAAATATATCTTTAAATATTTTAAAGGATAACTTAAAAAAGCTCAAATTACCAAGCTCGTTCACATTTCAACATGACAACGACACAAAGCATTCTGCCCATATCGTCAAAATGTAGCTTGCGTACAACGCCCATGTGCTACCGCACCCACCACAATCTCCAGACCTAAATCAAATTGAACACTTGTGGGAAGAATTGGATAGGCGCATAACCAAACGCGCAATTACAAACAAACTCGAATTAAAGCAAGCTTTAACTGGCAAATGGCAAAAAATTGGTGAAGAAGTGACTAAAAAATTAGTTAATTCGATGCCAAACCGCTTACAAGCCGTTATAAAAGCAAAAGGCTTAAGTATAAAATATTAATTATAACTTTTAGTTATTGTTTTTCATCATATTTTTAAATTTTTATACTTTGTTCCCAAAGGGAAAAAAGTATATTGGGTTTGTGCAATGTCCGTCTTGCTGTCCGTCTGTCCGTATGAACGCAATATTTTTCGGCGCTATTAGAGCTAGAGACTTGAAATTTTAAACATATACTCATATATGCTCCCGAATTATAAAGTGTTAAATTTTTCCCGATCCGCTTACTAGGGGCGTGGCAAATCGGAATACTCTTCCGCCCATAGTCAAGTTATCATACTAGATGATGAGCTAGAGAGTTGCAATCTGGAATGTATACTCGGGGTGACAACCCAAGTTCAAAAAGCTATGGCGGATATATCTACGCTCATTGGGGGCGTGGCAAATCGGGAAAAACGTATCATCTACACCGTTAAAGCTAGAACGCTGAAATTTTGCATGTGAGTTTATGTTATGATTCTAAGAAGATCGAACAAAAAGTTATATATCGACGCTCATTTGGGGCGTGGCAAATCGGACCTGAGTATATAGTGATTTTTCAAATTGTGCTATATTTTGAACACTATAGACGCTAGGGACTTGAAATTTTGCATGTATACTCGGGTTGACAACCCAAGATCAATAAGCTATGGTAGATATATCTACGCCTACAGGGGGCGTGGCAAACCACAAATGTTTATATCTTTTAGAGCTAGAAGCTTGAAAATTTGATGGTTGAGTTACTAATGTCCTCCTCTATCGATGACCCAAAAATAATTTTTCACCCTTTTTGGGGGCGTGGCATATCGGAAAATACCCTGTAATTTTCGCATTTTTGGAATGTAAGCAACGAAATTTTGCAGTCATGTTAGCCTCGGCTCTTTCTAAGAACTGGCGTCTACGCCCACTGGGGGCGTGGCAAATAGGCAAAGAAGTTTGTTGTGGCCAACTGCATAATTCATGCATATAATAGCTTAGTAGTAATTGCAAGGATGGCAGAAAGCATTTTAACATAAATATAATAATATTAATGAATTTAAAAAATAAAATATATAAGTTTTCGATTAATAAATAATACGTTTCCAGCGGGATTTGAACCCAGGTCTTTTGAAACTAACATGTAATCGTTAGCTAAACCTAAATAAATTCACAGCTGATCAGCAGCTTGTGACAAAACAAAACAATTCGCAATTCTTGGAATATGTATACACACTTGGATGTGTATGTACGTACAAACATCTGTGTACACATACATACATACATATATGCATGCATAGAAAAACTGCCTGCTACGCAGCGTGGCAAATTGGAAAAGTTGTTTTGGTTTTTGCTTAATTGCACAATTCATATGAGTATGTTTAAAAATTATTATCAATTGGCAGCAAGCATTTTATAATAAATATAAAATATAAAAAAAATTTAAAGAAAATAGTTTTTGAAAAAAAGTTTTCTGCAGGATTCGAACCCACGCACCTAAGTATAGCTTGCATAGCGCTTACCACTGTGATCATCTGAATCCCGCTAACTAAAACCAAACAAGCCATTGCTAGAACGCCTTTTGACAAAACTAAAGTAACGATCGAAAAATTCACAATTCTGTCACAATTCTTAGAATATTCTGGCATGCAATCTTTTGTATGCATACATAGAAAATTGTGTGTATACTCGTATAGTGTGTACATGTGTAAATCTGTATGTATGTGTAGGAAAAACGTTTGTTGCTTGCCATGTACGTTTGCTAATTGCCGAAATATTTCGTTAATTAAATGTTTATTAAATAAATAAGAAGAAAGTATTTCGCAGTTAGTTGCGCCTAACTGCAACGTTCTTACTTGTTTTTTTTTAGTGTGCCAATAATTTGAATGAATTAAATAAAATTGACGTGTTTTGTTAATTATTTAATTTTAGTTAATTCTTCCTTTTTTTGTTTACAAAATTCTTTTGGTTTCATTCAATAAATACTCTAATCTATTTAAAAATTTTTTTTTGTTTTATAAAAAAATCTTTTCAAAACACCTGAAAAGTTGCTATAAAGCTTAAAAAGCGTGCCAATAGTTATGTTCGTTACTGTATATATATTTTGAGGTTTTATATATATATATATCGAGACTCGACTATATATATATATATATATATATATATATATATATATATATATATATATATATATATATATATATATAGTGACATAATCAACTGAACATGTCCACAATATCAAAAAGCTGTTCTAAGCAAAGAGCGACCAAACCCTGGTTGAGAACATCAATCGGCATCGATCGAAACAAATCTCAAGTAAACATTTGTTGCCAGCAACATGCATCACCTACAAGGAAACATTTTTTGGCAACAACAGGCATCACCCGAAAGTTGCAAACATTCTGTTATAGCTACACATAAGTTAGCCTTAAGCTGATACTCAATAAAGCAAGTTTTCATAAGATTACTCTGCCTTCGTCTTTCAATATTAGCGTTTCATAGGTCGCGGCATTTATTCGACTCATAACACATATACTTAATTATATATTGTATATATACAGTCAAGTCTCGATATTTCGTACCCCGCTAAATCGAAAACCTCAATATTTCCTAAGAAACTGCTGCTGAAAAACTTCATTAATTCGTACAAATCCCATACATCCCATCGTTTATTCGTATTTTTTCTGCCTACTCGACGATGATCTTCTCACTTATAAATCGTGATTTCGTTTCGAAACCTCTTGTAATTCGTAATTTCGTTTCGTAATTCCTGATTTTGCTGGAAATTAAACTACCGTTAGGCTGCAAACTTAGTGCGCGCTGAGACGAAGATGAAGACGAAGATTTTGACTAACATAATAAAAGCGCAACCGATTCTTTTTGCACTATGCAACCTATTAGCTTACTGGCAACGCAAGCATTATATGTATATGTATGTATGTGTATACACCCACACATTTACACACAAATATATAAATATGGTGAATTTTGAACACAAAATGCATTTACAATCGAATTGGAATTTCCGCAGCACTTTAGCTTTTCCTATTTTAAATATTTGGTTATGGTAAAACCGCCTTTGGGGATGATATAATAATTGTGCCTTTGCCAGATGCAGAAATACGGCTAATGAATTCAATTCTGTGAAATTGAAAATCCCCTTAAACGTTCGCTCATATGAAAGGGGGTTGGGTTAAATTGAGGGGGAGAGAGCAGGAAGAAAACGAGATTCTCGGCACACTGTTTTGACTCTATTTTGATGGTGACATTCATGCATTCATGCGTTGCTATCGCTTTTAATTAAACATTGCCATTTTTGTGAGACATGCACTTAATACAAACACACGCACACACACACATTCAGGTGTTCCGTTTTGGCTGTAAGCTGAACAACATGAAGAACATTTCAGCACAACCTGACTGGCAGCCTTGCTTTGCCTTGAGAAGTGTGAGTGAGACAACGAGCGTGTGTGGCAACATAAGAACGACAGTGCCATGGCGAGAGACAGACTGATAGACTAGTGGACTGAAAGAGAGAAAGAGAAGAGTTGTGGAGTGGGGCGTGGCGTGTGTGCGTTGTGAAGAGCCCCGTCAAGTGCTAGGCAGACACACTTTGAGGCTAGAAGAGCGATGCTGTGACTGGGTGCCTGCCAGCTGCTGTTGGCCTTGCCCGTCAGAATTTGAAGTCGAGTTGACGACGAGCATGTCTGCCCGTCTGCCCGCATGCCTGCCAGTCTGCCTGCCAGCCTGCCTGCCTGTCTGTCTGTCTGTCTGTCTGTCTGTATGTGTGTGTGTGAGTGTGATTGCGGGGCCGGTTGAGCGTTGGGGCGTATGTGCGTGAGCGAGCGTGTGAATAAGTCATAAAAATAAAGTAAAAATCTCCGTTTGTCATTACATATTGTAATCAGCAGCAGCAGCAGCAGCAACAACGACGACAACAACAGCAGCAATGAACTTACACACACATATACAGGCGCGCTATCACAACACTTGAGCTGCAGCACCAAATAAATAGGCAACACTCTTTGTTGCTTCACTTGGTAGCTGCACTGCCAGCCAAATACTAGTGCGCATATTGGGCGACAGACGTGACAGACGACATCAGCAGCAGAAGCAGCAGCAGCAGCAGTACTTATAACAGTATTCTGCGCTATGTTTTGCTCTTCTTCTTTTTGCTCTTTCTGAGTGTCAGCCAGTCAGTCAGCATGCAAATGCGCTTGTTGCTGTTGTTATTGTTACTACTTGCTACTTAAATGCAAATTGAATTTCAATTGCAAAATGCTGCATTTGTCCACTTTTTTCCTGTTCTCTCCTCTCCTCCCTCTCCACATCGCATCATAAATTTTATTTATGATGAGCGTATTAGAATTATGTGGTGCATGAGGAAGCATTTTGCAGTTCGCAATCAATCGTCATTTGTACCAAAAACTGGGTGTCAAAGTGCTTGTTAAAGCTAGTTGTCAAAACTGGCATTCAATTACAACACAATTATCTATATTGTTTATCAATTTGGTCATACAAAAACGTTCGAAAATTATTTATTGTTTATTATTTTTTTTAATACCCTAATTAATTATAAAATAAAATGATCTAGCCCTGTCCCTGCCTGTTCGTCCGTCCGTTTGTCCGTCCGTCCGTCTGTCTGTCCGTCCGTCTATCCGTCCGTCCGTCCGTATGAATACCGAGATTTCGGAAACTACAAAAGCTAGAGAGCAATTTCACATGAACACTCGTATGTTAGTTACGCAGTAAGAGTTTATTTTGTTTTGTTTTTTCGATAACTCATCCCATTTCAAAAGTATCGAAAAATCGAAAATTCGTTTACATTTTTTAGGATTTTTGGGCATAACTTCCATACCGTTTTAGCCTTGTATATTTAGATCGGATATATATTTAGGCAAATAGATACATTTATATACTATTAATCTAATTTTCGTAATTTCGTAACTTTCGTAACGATCATCCATCTAGAAATGGAGTTATAAGCGTCTAAAGTGCAGCTTAACCCAACCCCAAGCCACGGCAGCAACTGCGCAGTTAGCAGAGCGCGCTTACAAGTACGTAAAGAAGAAGAAATTAGTTTTTTTTTCAGGGTTCAGGGTATCTCGTAATCGAGCCGTCTCGACAGTAGATAGAAAATGTTGTTTCTGGCATAAAATTCGTTTCTGGCATAAACTTCCGGTATAGATAAGAAAATAGGTATGTTGTTTCTGGCATAAACTTCCGGTATAGATAAGAAATGGGCATGTTGTTTCTGGCTTAAATTTCCGATGTATATAAGAAATGTTCAAGATCACTTCCGGTGTAGATCTCAAGGTCAATACAGAAAGTTTGATAAGGGGTGGAGGGGTATAGAATGGTTTAACTCAAGGTCAGTAAAAACAGGGGAACATTTTTTTGTGGGTGATTAGCATGTGTATATACATGCATATATATATACTTACACTGATAAGTAACATAAAAAATAGAAGTTGAGCAGAAAATGAATTAAATACGGGGTATAGAATGGTTTAACTCAAGGTCAGTAAAAAACAGAAAGCTTGAAGGTGTTCTCAAAGAGTGCAGATCTTGGCATAAGCATATGGATCGTGGGAACATTTTGCTTATGAGCAAAAATATGACGAATGCTTTCGAGAGTAAAATCGGTACAAACTCATATAAAATAAATATTTTCAAGATAACATGGAAAATGCCACATATAACATTATGCGATCAGACGAAGTTAAAAATATTTAATATTATTAAATGCGGCAGCTCACTGCCTATAGCATTCCGCAGCTGGGACTGCTATATGAATCCATCACTGATTAACGGAGCCCAACACACTTGGAATGTGAAGCTGGCATCCAATAAAGAACGCCCACGCTTCGCACTAATTGCATTTTTTTCACAGGGTAAAATAATATCAAATGATTTAACAAATTTAAAAATACATTTAAACTCGGAGACTTATCCATATGATGACTTAAACCTAAATTATGAACGCGCTCGCTGTGCTATACTGTATGAGATGTATGCAAAATTCCATGAGAGCTACTACATGAAAGAGCCTTAACCGCTCTTGAGCCCCAAAGAATTCAGTGATCACGCACCCATTACTGTTATTGATTTATCGCATCAGCAAGAAAGTGTTAAAAGTGGTCCCATTGACGTACGCATTTCTATCAACTTATTATCAACTGCAAGTCCACCAAATACTGAAGGCTATTGTATTCTTATACATGATCATTTAGTTGAATACAACCCCCTTAACGGTTCAGTACATCGTGTTCAGTAGCTACAAAGGAATAAAAAAATGATTTCTAGCATCATCCAACAAATCGAGGAGTTTTTAGAATGGTTTAACGATATTATTCCTCCTGCGGATAGGGAGGTCTTAATCTCAAGCCGAAATTATTTTTTGGATCCTAAATACCAAAAATTTATTAGAACACCACATGAGAGGCATTTGAGTTACTGTGGAAGTCTCCAAAAAGATATCATTGGATATTCAAACACATGTGCATGCCACTTCATATTTAATCATATGCAGAGGGTCAACGACATTATGCTAAAATACATATTACTTGAATTACGAATGAATTTAAATAAAACAAGTAAGAAAACTCTAGTCGAGAGTGCTCGACTAGATAATACCCTGAACCCAATTTTAATAAAATAAAATAATAATCTGTACTGTGGTTTGGTTCTTTGTAATTATCTTGAAAATGAATCAATTTTAGTGCTGAAAATAGCAAAAAACTTCTTAATTTTGACAAATAGTTAAATATATTGCTCTTGATTAGTACTAAAATTAATCCGTTTTCAAGATAATTACAAAAAACCAGTGTCGAACGTGACAAAAAGTTGCCTTTTCTGTATATGGATAAATCAGAAAGTATACATAAGAATGTATGCGTGTAATATTCAAAATGTACATATGTACATGTATATATACATTGCATTGCCAAAAATAGTAATAATAGATGGCGCTTATATTAGTTGAAATTCGAAAATTTTTATATTATTAAATATCATTAAAAATAGACCCAACAAATAGACGTTCTTCGATTAACACGCATCTCCTAACACAGACACTTCAAAATTGTAAAAGAAATATATCAATGCCACTCAAAGCTGTAATAGCCATAATTAATAAGTTCACTGCTAAAGCGCCATCTAGCAAGTTTAAATTCTTAGACCATGCTAGGCTAGTTTTGAATGTACATGTGTGCATACATACATATATAAGAAAACTCTTACAGCAGATGTTACGTGCTTTGGTTATTGGGGCAAACTTTCTGTTCATTATTTTCTGTTGACTTAACGGAATAAAATATAATTGAAGCAAAAACATTTTCAGATATGAGGCTATTAAATATTTGAAATTAAAAAAAACGCACTTATTCACAATTAGTTAAACTACCAACTGACTTTCAAAGGTATCAAATACAAAAGAATAAATAATAATAAAGAAAGAAATAATAAAAAGAAAATTTAAAAAATTAAAAATAACAATAAGAGATAATGAAGGGCTTAGGCGAGACTAGAACCTGCGACATCCTAACATTCGTTGCATCTGCCTAGCCATCTACACCACGGCTTACTTAAGCGGCAGAGTAGCGAAAACGAATGAAATTCGCCATATACGAAAGAAACACTAAAGCAGTGGCTGAAAATACAAATATTCAAAGAGAATGCTAACGCAATTTAAAACAAGTAAGAAGGCTCTAGTCGAGACAGCTCGACTACGAGATCCCCTGAACCCTGCAAAAAAGTGATACTCTTCTTCTTTACGCACTTAGATGCGCGCGCTCTGCGAACTGCGCAGTTGCTGCCGTGGCTTGGGGGTGGGTTGGGCTGAACTTTGGACGCTTATAACTCCATTTCTAGATGGACGATCTTGATGAAATTTTCAGAGTAGATTGGGAGTATCTAAATCTATATATATGCCGAATTGCAAGTCTCTAGTATTTGAAATGCGTTTCAAATTGGGGGCGAAGGGGGCGTGGCATCTAAAATCTGTAAATTACATAATTTGCGTATACATAATATCTATCTAAATAAACAAATTTGAAGTCTCTAGCTTAAACAGTGTAGAATTTATGCCCAAAAAACCTAAAAAATGGAAACGAATTTTCGATTTTTTATCGATAATTTGGAAATGGGATGAGTTATCGAAAAAACAAAATAAATTCGTACTGCGTAGCTAACATACGCATGTTCATGTGAAATTTCAGCTCTCTAGCTTTTGTAGTTTCCGAAATCTCGACGTTCATACGGACGGACGGACGGACGGACAGACGGACAGGGCTCAATCAACTTATTTTTTTATGCTGATCAAGAATATATATACTTTATGGGGTCTGCGACTTCTCCTTCTGCCTGTTACATACATTTTCACAAAACCATTATACCCTGAATTCCCATTTTCAATGGGTTCAGGGTATAAAAATATTGTGATTCCTAGAATATACACGCATAGCAACATAGAAAACGGCCCAAGATATTTTGTGTGTATATGTGCACACGCATACGAAAATTGATTTGCATTGCTCAACGTTTTAAAAATATATAATGGAATGTAATGAGAGTTTCAGCATATGATCTACATTATCTATTTAACATGTTAGGTTTTTTTTAGAAATCATAACTCTTTTACAATTAGCTTTACATACACAAATATGTATGTATGTATGTACGATTGCAGCCACACGCTGATCTAAGCTTGCACACATATACATATATACATACATATATGTATATGTATGTATGTATGTGCGCCCGCAATGCGTCTTGCTGTGTCGCTGCCTTGCTTGCTGCGCCACATGGGTTTTGATGAGAAAACTTTATAGACTAAAAATTCTGTTTCTAGATGGACAATCGTATTGATATGTTCAGATTAAGATTATGATATTCATATCTATATGCCAGCCAAACCAAACTGTATGTCTCTAGTATTTGAAATGCATTTTTTACACATTTGGGGATGTGGGGGCGAATTGGGAATCCAAAATCTGACAAAAACCGAAATTGCATTAAATTAGTATCTATAAATATGCAGAAGACTTGGAGTCTCTAACTCTAAAGATGAATTAGCTAGAATTTTATAACTGAATCCCGATAAATTCGTTTATCGATAACTTTGCAAATATACAAGTTATCGAATTTCTGAAACAAACTCGTACTGCGCGTGCAATATACGGACCTAACACAAAAAGAATGAACTCTCTAGCTTTTGTATCTTCGGAAATCGACGCGTTCAAACATACGGGCAGACGGACGGACAGACAGACGGACATGGCTATATTAACTTTTCTCGTCACCCTGATCAAGAATATATATACTTTATGGGGTCTGCAACGTCTCCTTCTGCCTGTTACATACTTTTAACAAAACCATTATACCCTGATTTCCCATTTTCAATGGGTTCAGGGTATAAAAATGTAGTCAAAAATATATATTTTTCAATTTATTATAAACATTTTTACATTTTTACATTTTTTTTTAAATTAATTTCGAAAAAGTGTGGCTATGCGTCAAATTACGAACTGCCCCTGGTATGTGCGCGGCTCTACCCTACATCGAGATCTGAATCTGCATACAGTAGAGGAACAGATTGGTAGACACACGAGCAGATACAGTGACAGACTGGTCAGACACCGTAGCAGACTAGCGAGACAACTGCTCCCTGTTAGACCACTAAGGTGACTAAAACGCTTGGGATTCGCCAAAAATATCAATTAAAATTAATTAATTAAATTAAAAACAAGTAAGAAGGCTCTAGTCGAGGCGGCTCGACTACGAGATCCCCTGAACCCTGCAAAATAGTGATACTCTTCTTCTTTACGCACTTATGAGCGCGCGCTCTGCTAACCGCGCAGTTGCTGTCGTGGCTTGGGGGTGGGTTGGGCTGAACTTTGGACGCTCATAACTCCATTTCCGGATGGACTATCTTTATGAAATTTTCAAAGTAGATTAAGAGTATCTAAATCTATCTATATGCCAAATTGCAAGTCTCTAGTATTTGAAATGCGTTTTTTTCAAATTGAGGGCGAAAAGGGCGTGGCATCCAAAATCTGTAAATTACATAATCTGCGTATACATAATATCTATCTAAATAAACAAATTTGAAGTCTCTAGCTGAAACAGTGTAGAAGTTATGCCCAAAAAACCTAAAAAATGGAAACGAATTTTCGATTTTTTATCGATAATTTGGAAATGGGATGAGTTATCGAAAAAAAAAAATAAACTCGTACTGCGTAGCTAACATACGCATGTTCATGTGAAATTTCAGCTCTCTAGCTTTTGTAGTTTCCGAAATCTCGACGTTCATACGGACGGACGGACGGACGGACGGACGGACGGACGGACGGACGGACGGACGGACGGACAGACGGACAGGGCTCAATCAACTTATTTTTTTATGCTGATCAAGAATATATATACTTTATGGGGTCTGCGACTTCTCCTTCTGCCTGTTACATACATTTTCACAAAACCATTATACCCTGAATTCCCATTTTCAATGGGTTCAGGGTATAATAATTTAAATAGTTTTAATTCCTTCTGTGTACAACAGAAGGTTAGGTCCTATATTATAATCTCAAATGTGTTGTTAAGTTACTACAATTGAAATGTATGGGTTCAACGCTTAAATAAATAATATTAAAACAAGTAAGAAGGCTCTAGTCGAGACGGCTCGACTACGAGATCCCCTGAACCGTGCAAAAAAGTGATACTCCTCTTCTTTACGCACTTATGAGCGCGCGCTCTGCTAACTGCGCAGTTGCTGCCGTGGCTTGGGGGTGGGTTGGGCTGAACTTTGGACGCTCATAACTCCATTTCTAGATGAACGATCGTCATGAAATTTTCAGAATAGACTAAGAGTATTAAAATGCATCTATATGCCAAATTGCAAGTCTCTAGTATTTGAAATGCTTTTTTTCAAATTGGGGGCGAAGGGGGCGTGGCATCCAAAATCTGTAAATTTGAAGTCTCTAGCTGAAACAGTGTAGAAGTTATGCCCAAAAAACCTAAAAAATGTAAACGAATTTTCGATAATTTGGAAATGGGATGAGTTATCGAAAAAACAAAATAAACTCGTACTGCGTAGCTAACATACGCATGTTCATGTGAAATTTCAGCTCTCTAGCTTTTGTAGTTTCCGAAATCTCGACGTTCATACGGACGGACGGACGGACAGACGGACAGACGGACGGACGGACAGACGGACAGGGCTAGATCAACTTTTCTCGTCACCCTGATCAAGAATATATATACTTTATGGGGTCTGACACGCCTCCTTCTGCCTGTTACATACTTTTAACAAAACCATTATACCCTGATTTCCCATTTTCAATGGGTTCAGGGTATAAAAACTTCTAAGCCATCCATAGTAATAGAGGGTTTGTGGTTTTTATAAGCAAAGTGATTGTTGACAGCAGGGGGGGGGGGGGGTGCCTCGTCTTCTCCATCTTCCCTGAAGCTTGTCTTTCTTGCGTTTAGTGAATTCATGTTGAAATTTTTTTTGTAATGTTTAACAAAACAAATTTTAAATTAAACTGTTCTGCACTACATTGTGGGTGCTGTATTTAAATCATTTTCTACTCAACTTCTATTTTTTATGTTACTTATCAGTGTAAGTATATATATATATATATATATATATATATATATATATATATATATGCATATATATACACATGCTAATCACCCACAAAAAAATGTTCCCACGATCCATATGCTTATGCCAAGATCTGCACTCTTTGAGAACACCTTCATACCCCCTTATCAAGCTTTCTGTTTTTTTACTGACCTTGAGTTAAACCATTCTATACCCCGTATTTAATTCATTTTCTGCTCAACTTCTATTTTTTATGTTACTTATCAGTGTAAGTATATATATATGCATGTATATACACATGCTAATCACCCACAAAAAAATGTTCCCCTGTTTTTACTGACCTTGAGTTAAACCATTCTATACCCCTCCACCCCTTATCAAACTTTCTGTATTGACCTTGAGATCTACACCGGAAGTGACCTTGAACATTTCTTATCTACATCGGAAATTTATGCCAGAAACAACATGCCCATTTCTTATCTATACCGGAAGTTTATGCCAGAAACAACATACCTATTTTCTTATCTATACCGGAAGTTTATGCCAGAAACTAATTTTATGCCAGAAACAACATTTTCTATCTACTCTCGACTAGAGCCTTCCTACTTGTTATACTCTGTTCCCAAAGGTAAAAAGAGTATATTGGGTTTGTGCAATGTCCGTCTTGCTGTCCGTCCGTTTATCCGTCCGTCGGTCCGTCGGTCCGTAATCATACTAGATGATGCACTAGAGAGTTGCAATTTGGAATGTATACTCGTGGTGACAACCCAGGTTCAAAAAGCTATGGCGGATATATCTACGCCCATTGGCGCTGGAATTTCGCATGTGAGTTAATGTTATGATTCTAAGAAGGTCGATCAAAAAGTTATATGTCTACGCCCATCGAGGGCGATTACCCAAAAATAATTTTTCAGCCTCTTTGGAGGCGTGGCATATCGAAAAATACCCTGTTATTTTCGCATTTTTTGAATGTAAGTATTGGAATACCCATAATCAAATAATAACATTATACAACACTGTTAGATATGATTATTCTTATAAGTATATCTGGTTATACTGTTCATGATCTTCTTCTTGATCTAATTAATTATCGTCAAAAAAAAGCGTAAGCAAGTGGTGTGGTGTTGAAAATATAAAATCGTGAAAATAAATTTGAATCACAATATAAAATATGAAACCATCATTAGTGTGTTTCATTAAACATATTTATCTAGTTTTCTATTTTAAGGAAGTTGTATTATTTCGATATAGTATAAAATTCTTTCTAGCCGCGCACCTAAAAATGGAAAAGAACAAGCATAATATTAAACCGTTTGATGGTGAAAAATATTCCGTGTGGAAATTTCGAATTAATGAATTGTTTGCTGAAATAGATGTTCTCAAAGTTGTTGATGAAATAATACCAAATTCAGTAGATGAAAATGGGAAGAAGGCTGAAAGATGTGCAAGAAGCATATTAGTTCAACATTTGAGCGACACGTTTTTAAGCTTCGCCGCTGACAATTTTTCGGCACGCGAAATTATTCAGAAATTCGACGCCAAATATGAACGCAGAAGTCTTGCGTCGCAATTAGCTGCACGTAAGCGTTTAATTACGTTAAAACTAGTTGGTGAAATGACACTTTCTAATCATTTTATTAAATTTGATGAAATTGCAAGTGAGCTATTATGCTCGATTAAACTCTTTCGCTAGACTTTGTCAAAAATAAATTATTAGATTATGAAATCAAAATAAGAAGCGATAGCAATGACACAAACAAACAAGTAAGAAAACTCTAGTCGAGAGTGCTCGACTAGATAATACCCTGAACTCAATTTTAATAAAATAAAATAATAATCTGTACTGTGGTTTGGTTTTTTGTAATTATCTTGAAAATGCATCAATTTTAGTGCTGAAAATAGCAAAAAACTTCTTAATTTTGACAAATAGTTAAATATATTGCTCTTGATTAGTACTAAAATTAATCCGTTTTCAAGATAATTACAAAAAACCAGTGTCGAACGTGACAAAAAGTTGCCTTTTCTGTATATGGATAAATCAGAAAGTATACATAAGAATGTATGCGTGTAATATTCAAAATGTACATATGTACATGTATATATACATTGCATTGCCAAAAATAATAATAATAGATGGCGCTTATATTAGTTGAAATTCGAAAATTTTTATATTATTAAATATCATTAAAAATAGACCCAACAAATAGACGTTCTTCGATTAACACGCATCACCTTAATTAACACAGACACTTCAAAATTGTAAAAGAAATATATCAATGCCACTCAAAGCTGTAATAGCCATAATTAATAAGTTCACTGCTAAAGCGCCATCTAGCAAGTTTAAATTCTTAGACCATGCTAGGCTAGTTTTGAATGTACATGTGTGCATACATACATATATAAGAAAACTCTTACAGCAGATGTTACGTGCTTTGGTTATTGGGGCAAACTTTCTGTTCATTATTTTCTGTTGACTTAACGGAATAAAATATAATTGAAGCAAAAACATTTTCAGATATGAGGCTATTAAATATTTGAAATTAAAAAAAACGCACTTATTCACTATTAGTTAAACTACCAACTGACTTTCAAAGGTATCAAATACAAAAGAATAAATAATAATAAAGAAAGAAATAAAAAAAAAAAATTTAAAAAATTAAAAATAACAATAAGAGATAATGAAGGGCTTAGGCGAGACTAGAACCTGCGACATCCTAACATTCGTTGCATCTGCCTAGCCATCTACACCACGGCTTACTTAAGCGGCAGAGTAGCGAAAACGAATGAAATTCGCCATATACGAAAGAAACACTAAAGCAGTGGCTGAAAATACAAATACAATTCAAAGAGAATGCTAACGCAATTCAAAAACAATTGTGATTCCTAGAATATACACGCATAGCAACATAGAAAACGGCCCAAGATATTTTGTGTGTATATGTGCACACGCATACGAAAATTGATTTGCATTGCTCAACGTTTTAAAAATATATAATGGAATGTAATGAGAGTTTCAGCATATGATCTACATTATCTATTTAACATCTTAGGTTTTTTTTAGAAATCATAACTCTTTTACAATTAGCTTTACATACACAAATATGTATGTATGTATGTACGATTGCAGCCACACGCTGATCTAAGCTTGCACACATATACATATATA
>JAUESR010000100.1:0-187639 GCA_030914345.1 Drosophila koepferae
TTTATACATATGTATATACATACATATTAAGAATGATAACTTTTCGGTATCATATTATCTTTCTTCCGTTCTCTCTCTATTCAATATTAGCGGAAATAAATGACGCACAGGAACTGCGCTCTTCATCATTCTCTTATGCGGTGAACATTTATTACTACAGTGGCTCACAGCTTATTTGATACAGTCTGTTTTATGTAAATAAAATTGCCATATACAAGGCGTTTTTTGTCTTTCGCGCATTATGCTATGTTTGGTTAATATAGAAGACAATTTTTTTTTGCGATCTCCAATACCTTAACAGACTAGGAAAAAATATATTGTATAATGAGCCCACGAACAACAATTGAGAAGCGTGAACTGGTCATATGCCCTTTTAAAAAAGGATAGAGTGGCTGCAAAAGTACAGAGCTATTGAAATTAAGTTCCTCCACAGTCTACCATATTATATCTACCATATTTTATCCTTTAAAAAACAAGAGCAAACAGGCACCAATTAAATTTTCACTGAGTCCGACTAGCGCTACAGAGCTCGAAAAATTCTAGTTAACTCCAAGTTATCTTCTTTAAAGTTGGGGGAAGAGGTTGAAAATGAACTGGCCAAGGTTTCGAGAGCATAAGCTATTCGGCGTGTGTTGCTCGACCATGATTTCAAAGCAAAGTAGCTCGAAAGAAGCTGTTTAAAACAAAGAAGAATTACCTAAGCAGACTAGCCTTTCATAAGGATCACATTTTGAAGGACTCCTCGTTTTGGAAAATTGGGATTTTCTCGGGGGAGTCAAAATTTCATATTTTGAGCTTCGGCAGGATGTTTTATGTGTGGAGAAAGCCAAATACTGAGCTCAACAAAGAAAACCTTAAAGCAACAGTGAATGCCGGTATGACATTGACGACGGTATGGTTTGGGCTTGTATGTCCGCAGCCGGAGTCGGTACTTTGGTATTCATCGATAAAATTATGTAGAAAATTCATTACCTTCATATAAAATAAAAAATTTTGATCCGAAGTTCCAAAAAACTGGCTGTAGGCAACGGTCTCCGTTTCTACTAAGACAACGACCCGATCCGCAAAGCTAGATTCTTTCAAACATGGCTTATTTGGAACTGTCCCCACGTCATGAATCCCCCGGCGCAGTCTTCCGAATTAAATGTCATCGAGAATCTGTTGGCACTTTTAGTCAACAGCGTCAGAAAACATAAGAATTGTAACAAAGAAGACCCAAAGAGAACCTTACTGGAGGAATGGCCCAAAATAACGCCAAGCTATACTCAAAACTTGATGGATTCAATGACAAATAGGCTGCAAGCTACGATAAAAGCTAAGGGAATGCAAACCAACCATTAAATTAAAGGGTAACCTTAAATTTTAGTATTTTACTGGAACTGTATCAAATAGCCTGTGAGGGAATTTTGGTATATTATTATTTTTTTTTTTTTTGCTGTTGAACAGTATTATTTTTGAATAAAATTTTTTGTTTTATAAAACAAGGATGACATTTAAAGTATTGCGATATCATTTATAGTTTTTGAATTACAGCAAGAGAAAATTTTAAAAATGAAGTGTATCAAACAAGCTGCGAGCCACTGTATTTTGTTATTGCTTTGTTTTGCATTACTTTGTGTTTTGTTTCGTTCGATTTCAGTTCTAATATACTCATGTATTAGTCTCTTGGCCTGTCTGTGCTTTTTGCTTTATATTGAATGTTTATCGCATTATAGCAATTTTCGTATTCATTGCTTTGCATTTGTTTGCTCATTTGGCGACATTAATTAATATTTTGGTAACACAAATATGTACATAAATATGATGTATATATTAATTATCGCATTTTATTTGTTTTATATTCAGTTACGCTTTGCTAATTATACTTTGTTCCCAAAGGGAAAAAAGTATATTGGGTTTGTGCAATGTCTGTCTTGCTGTCCGTCCGTCTGTCCGTCCGTCCGTCTGTCCGTCCGTCTGTCCGTCCGTCCGTCTGGCCGTCCGTCTGTCCGTATGAACGCAATATTTTTCGGCGCTATTAGAGCTAGAGACTTGAAACTTTAAACATATACTCATATATGCTCCCGAATTATAAAGTGTTAAAATTTTCCCGATCCGCCCACTAGGGGCGAGGCAAACCGGAAAACTCTTCCGCCCATAGTCAAGTTATCATACTAGATGATGAGCTAGAGAGTTGCAATTAGAATGTATACTCGGGGTGACAACCCAAGCTCAAAAAGCTATGGCGGATATATCTACGCCCGTTGGGGGCGTGGCAAATTGGGAAAAACGTATCTTCTACACCGTTAAAGCTAGAACGCTGAAATTTTGCATGTGAGTTAATGTTATGATTCTAAGAAAATCGATCAAAAAGTTATATGTCTACGCCCATTGGGGGCGTGGCAAATCGTGAATATATAGTGATTTTTCAAATTGTGCTATATTTTGAACACTTTTTAACACTAGATACTTGAAATTTTGCATGTATACTCGGGTTGACAACCCAAGACCAATAAGCTATGGTAGATATATCTACGCCAACAGGGGGCGTGGCAAACCGTAAAAGTTTATATCTCCTACAGTTTTAGAGCTAGAAGCTTGAAATTTAGATGGTTCAGTTACTAATGTCCTCCTCTATCGATGACCCAAAAATAATTTTCAGCCTCTTTGGGGGCCTGGCATATCGAAAAATACCCTGTAATTTTCGCATTTTTGGAATGTAAGCAACCAAATTTTGCAGGCATGTTAGCCTCGGCCCTTTCTAAGAAAAATTATGCGTATTGTGGCCAACTGCATAATTCATGCATATAATAGCTTAGTAGCAATTGCTAAGATGGCAAAAAGCATTTTAACATAAATCTAAAAATATTAATGAATTTAAAAAATAAAATTTTAAAGTTTTCGATTAATAAATAAAAAGTTTCCAGCGGGATTCGAACCTAGGTCTTTTGAAAATAACATGTAATCGTTAGCCAAACCTAAATAAATTCACAGCTGATCAGCTGACCAGCTGATCAGCAGCTTGTGACAAAACAAAACAATACAATCGCAATTCTTGCTATATGTATACACACTTGGATGTGTATACACATACAAACATCTGTGTACACATACATACATAAATATATGCATGCATAGAAAAACTGCTTGCCACACAGCGTGGCAAATGGAAAGCATAAAGCAGTTTTAGTTTTTGGTTAAATGCACAATTCATATGCCTTGTTTATAAATTTATTGGCAATCAATTGGCAGCAAGCATTTTAAAATAAATATACAAATATAAAATAAAATTAAATTAAAAAATAATAATTTTTGAAAAAAAGTTTTCTGTGGGATTCGAACCCACGCACCTAAGTATAGCTTGCATAGCGCTTACCACCAGCGCCACTGCCCTGATCTCAACTATATTAACTAAAACCAAATAAGGCATTGCTAGAGCGTCTCTGACAAAACTAAAGTAACAATCGAAAAATTCCCAATTCAGTCACAATTCTTAGAATATTCTGGCATGCAAACTTTTGTATGCATACATAGAAAATTGTGTGTATACTCGTATAGTGTGTACATGTGTAAATCTGTATGTATGTACATATGTATAGGAAAAACGTTTGTTGCTTGCCATGTACGTTTTCTAATTGTCGAAATATTTCGGTAATCAAATGTTTATTAAATAAATAAGATGCACCTATGGGAACAAAGTATTTCGCTGTTAGTTGCGCCTAACTGCAACGTTCTTACTTGTTGTTATTTAGTTTTCCTTAAAGTTGTCATCCGTAGAAGGCGTGGCAATATCTAATAAGCTTAAAGTTTCTTAGCAATAATTATTAATTAATAAGGTACCTGGTTTCTTCGAATCAAAAAAATATTTGCTTACAAAATGCAGCATTAGGTAGACAAAACAAATAAATAATGCAAATTGCAACGACCAATTTACAAAGAACCCAAACCCATCCCAATCCGTTTTGCCGTCGGCAATTCTACCTACTGCATGGCAGCGATACGCAACAACACCTTTTTTGCGCATTTCGTGCGTGTTTTGCCTGTTTTTTGGTAGTTTTTTGGCATAGTTTTATTGATATGAAAGAGGACATCTTCCTTAACACGTGGGTATAAGTCGCTGCCTGGGACTCGGCGGGACTCAGAAGATGCAGTTCATCAAAGATGAAAAATAGTGTAAAATTAAGAGGTTCACTAAATTTAACTTAGCTTTTTAATGACAAATCGTAACAACATAATCTTTTTTTATATTATTAGAAATAAATTAATCTTTAAATCGCAACCAACATATAAACAATTGGTTATGTATTTGTCTTGCAACTCGATTCACAAGTTAATCATTTTTCACAAAAATGTGCTGTTTTGGAAAACTTTGCCAGTTTACCCAACTTTGAAGGGCCATAACTACTCTTAAAATTGGTCGAATTAAAAAAATCTTTTGGATACTGTCCCTTTAGACGAAAATCCATATGAGATCAACTTTTAGAAAATCGCTTTTCATCACTTTTCTGATTTTTGAGACGCGACGCCGTCAGAGGCCCTACTGTGCGACCTCTCCTTCTGCCTGTTACATACATTTTCACAAAACCATTATACTCTGAATTCCCATTTTCAATGGGTTCAGGGTATAACAAGTAGGAACGTGGCAGTTGGGAGCAACCCAATGCGTGATACTCTGTTCCCGTGCGTTTTACTTATTTAATAAACATTTAATAAACCAATTATTTAGGCAATTAGCAAACGTACATGGCAAGCAACAAACGTTATTTCTATATATACATACGGATTTACATATATACATACATTATATACGTGTATACACACTGTCGTGCGTGCACTAAACAATTTTGAATGCATGCGTACAGGAGTCTGCTTGCTATAATATTCTATGAATTGCCATTGAATTGTGAATTTTTCGATCGTTACTTTAGTTTTGTCAGAAGACGCTCTAGCAGTGCCTCTTTGGGTTAACGAAATTCAACCCAATGCAGTGGCACTGCAGCTTGTGGGAAGTGCTATGCAAGCTGCAGTTAGGTGTGTGGGTTCGATTCCCGCAGAAGACTTTATAGAATATTTTTAACTTTTTAATTTTATTTATAATTTATTATTTATTATGAAACGGTTGCTGCCAGCTTAGCAATTGATCATACGCTATTTATAACAAGTAAGAAGGCTCTAGTCGAGACGGCTCGACTACGAGATCCCCTGAACCCAGCAAAAAAGTGATACTCTTCTTCTTTACGCACTTATGAGCGCGCGCTCTGCTAACCGCGCAGTTGCTGTCGTGGCTTGGAGGCGGGTTGGGCTGAATTTTGGACGCTCATAACTCCATTTCTAGATGGACTATCTTTATGAAATTTTCAAAGTAGATTAAGAGTATCTAAATCTATCTATATGCCTAATTGCAAGTCTCTAGTATTTGAAATGAGTTTTTTTTAAATTGGGGGCGAAGGGGGCGTGGCATCCAAAATCTGTAAATTACATAATCTGCGTATCCATAATATCTATCTAAGTATACAAATTTGAAGTCTCTAGCTGAAACGATGTAGAAGTTATGCTCAAAAAACCTAAAAAATGTAAACGAATTTTCGATTTTTTATCGATAATTTGGAAATGGGATGAGTTATCGAAAAAACAAAATAAACTCGTACTGCGTAACTAACATACGAGTGTTCATGTGAAATTTCAGCTCTCTAGCTTTTGTAGTTTCCGAAATCTCGACGTTCATACGGACGGACAGACGGACAGACGGACAGACGGACGGACGGACAGACGGACGGACAGACGGACAGGGCTAGATCAACTTTTCTCGTCACCCTGATCAAGAATATATATACTTTATGGGGTCTGCCACGCCTCCTTCTGCCTGTTACATACTTTTAACAAAACCATTATACCCTGATTTCCCATTTTCAATGGGTTCAGGGTATAAAAATAAAAAAAAAACATGAATTGTGCAGCTTAGCAATTGATCATACGCTATTTATAACAAGTAAGAAAGCTGTAGTCGAGACTGCTCGACTACGAAATCCCCTGAGCCCTTCTTCGAACGAATAATATTCCAAGAATTATTCGATTCGTTTCTGCACGCATAGACGCTGATCTACGCTTGTAGGCATGTATGTATGTGTGTATGCATGTGTGCAAGCGTCTTGCTGCCTTTGTTGCTGCGTCGCATGGGTTTTGATGAGAAAACTTTGATGATTAATAATTCTGTTTCTAGATGGACAATCGTATTGATTTCTTCAGATTATGATTATGATATTTATATCTATATGCTAAACCAAACTGCATGTCTCTAGTATTTGAAATGCATTTTTTTTTCACATTTGGTGGTGGTAGGGCGAAGTGGGGACCGGAATCCAAAATCTGACAAAAAACGAAATTGTAATAAATTAGTATCAATATATATGCAGAAGACTTGGAGACTCTAACTCTAAAGATGAATTAGCTAGAATTTTATAACAGGTTCCCGATAAGTTCGTTTATCGATAACTTTGCAAATATACAAGTTATCGAATTTCTGAAACAAACTCGTACTGCGCGTGCAATATACGAACCTAACACAAAAATAATGAACTCTCTAGCTCTTGTATCTTCGGAAATCGACGCGTTCATACATACGGACGGACGGACGGACGGACGGGCGGACGGACATACAGATGTTTGTACGTGCATACACATCCAAGTGTGTACACATATTCAAAGAATTGCGATTTTCTGAGTTTTGCCAGAAGCCGCTATAACAGTGAACTTATTTAGGTTTAGCCACCGAAATTATCTTTTTATACCCTGAACCCATTGAAAATGGGAATTCAGGGTATAATGGTTTTGTGAAAATGTAAGTAACAGGCAGAAGGAGAAGTCGCAGACCCCATAAAGTATATATATTCTTGATCAGCATAAAAAAATAAGTTGATTGAGCCCTGTCCGTCTGTCCGTCCGTCCGTCCGTCCGTCCGTATGAACGTCGAGATTTCGGAAACTACAAAAGCTAGAGAGCTGAAATTTCACATGAACATGCGTATGTTAGCTACGCAGTACCAGTTTATTTTGTTTTTTCGATAACTCATCCCATTTCCAAATTAAAAATTAAAAATTCGTTTCCATTTTTTAGGTTTTTTGGGCATAACTACACTGTTTCAGCTAGAGACTTCAAATTTATTTATTTAGATAGATTTTATGTATACGCAGATTATGTAATTTTCAGATTTTGTATGCCACGCCCCCTCCGCCCCCAATTTGAAAAAAACGCATTTCAAATACTAGAGACTTGCAATTTGGCACATAGATAGATTTAGATACTCTTAATATATTCCGAAAGTTTGATCGTCCATCTAGAAATGGAGTTATAAGCGTCCAAAGTATAGCCCAAGCCACGGCAGCAACTGCGCAGTTAGCAGAGCACGCGGTCATAAGTGCGTAAAGAAGAAGAGTATCACTTTTTTGCAGGGTTCAGGGGATCTCGTAGTCGAGCCGTCTCGACTAGAGCCTTCTTACTTGTTTTTTTCATGTATAGTTACTCGTGTATGGTTTGTGACTCACAACCTCACAACTTGTGAGAGGGAACATGATTGTTGCTAGCACCAGTGTTTGAATTTGCTGCTACCACTAACCATACAACACATAAACTGGACAACTAGAACAAACTTTTTTCACGAACCAGATTTTGAGTTCCCGTCCTAATCATCTTCGTATTTGCTCGGCTCTGTGATTTGCTGCTCGGGCAGCAAAAATATCGTAGTTGATATTCAGTTCGCGCCAGCGCTCGAACGAAATGATTCTATTCTCATATGAAGCATCGCTGTGTGCTATTCTTTCTTTATTCACTCTCTCTATGCTTCTCATATATATGTATGCAGGCACAAGCCAGCAGCGCACAAAAATTGAAATTTGTCCGCGAGTTGCGATTCGCAACGATCCCATCTTCCCTTCTGAGTAAGAGTATGCCGAACTCTTAAACGGCTTTGCCATGCTTATGCAAAATTTTAGTGTTTTCGTGATTATTTTTGGGAAGGGTATGAAAACGTGAGTTGCTCTCGTAGTGAATGAATTCCTATGATTTGAAATTAACGTTTTAAACGGCAATATTTCGTACAGAGCTGCTATGGGAGCAACTACGGGAGCAACTACGAGAGCAACTACGAGAGCAACAGAAGAGGAAAAGAGAAAAAGCAATGCAAATGCTCCGTAGCAGTAGCACAAATTTTGTTTTCATTTGCTTTGCTCTTACATCGCTTTCAATGCTTGTGCTATTGCTTTTGCTCTTGCTTTTGCTCTGTGCTCCGATGTTCTATGCTATGGAGCAGAGCAGAACAGCATTCGTTTTGTTTTTGTGCTCTCTGCTATGCTACGTAGCCTTTCGAAATCAGAGCAATAGCGAGAGCAAAATCAAATACTCCGTTGTAGCATAGCATTTTCAATCACTGGCTAGCACAAGCAAACAATCAAAACCCGTTGAAAAACAGTAACACAATGCTGATGCATTTTTATACCTTGAACCCAATTAAAATGGGAATTCAGGGTATATTGATTTTGTGAAAATGTATGTAACAGGCAGAAGAGACGTCGCAGACCCCACAAAATATATTCTTAATCAGCAGCAAGAAATACGTTGATTGAGCCCTGTCCGTCCGTCCGTATGAACGTCGAGATTTCGGAAACTACAAAAGCTAGAGAGCTGATGAATACTCGTATGTTAGTTACGCAGTACGAGTTTATTTTGTTTTCAAAAACTCATTCCATTTCCAAATTATCGATAAAAAATCAAAAATTCGTTTTCATTTATTACGTTTTTTGGGCATAACTTCTCCACCGTTTGAGCTACAGGCTTCAATTTCACTTCATTTATATATTTAGATGATATTATGAATACGCAGATTTTGTACTTTTTAGATTTTTGATGCAACGCCCCCCTCGCCTCCAATATGCAAAAAAAAAAAAAAAAAACGCAGTTCAAGTACTAGAGACTTGAAATTTGGCAAATACACACATTTGGATGGTATTAATATATTCTTTCATGAAGATCATTCATCTAGGAATGGAGGTAAAGCGTCTAAAGTATAGAAAACACAACCCCTAAGCCACGGCAGAAACTGCGCGGTTAGCAGAGCGTGCGGTCATACGAAGAAGAGTATTAGTCTTTTTTTTTCAGGGTTCAGGGTATCTCATTGTCGAGCCGTATCGACTAGAGCCTTCTTAATTGTTAAGTGTACATAGTTTTGCTTCGGGTGGCTCCAAACATACCAAAATGGCAAAGTCAATTGTGGGGATGATTATCAAGGATAACTAGCCATTTTCACACGTCGGAGCTTCTTATCCTGAATTCAACACTAAATAACTAATAATACCTACTAAATAAAATACTACATAAATAATTACTGAATACAGAATTAACATAATATCTACTTTTTTATAAAATAAAAATCATTTGATTAATCGATTATTTCCACTTTTGCTCGATTAATCGCAAAGCTCAATTTAATCATATGATACAAGAATCGATTATAATTTTTTATACCCTGAACCCATTGAAAATGGGAATTCAGGGTATAATGGTTTTGTGAAAATGTATGTAACAGGCAGAAGGAGACGTCGCAGACCCCATAAAGTAAAAATATTCTTGATCAGCATAAAAAAATAAGTTGATCTAGCCCTGTCCGTCTGTCCGTCCGTCCGTCCGTCCGTCCGTCCGTCTGTATGAACGTCGAGATTTCGGAAACTACATAAGCTAGAGAGCTGAAATTTTACATGAATACTCGTATGTTAGCTACGTATGTTTTTTTGGGCATAACTTCTACACCGTTTTGGCTAGAGACTACAAATTAATATATTTAGATAGATATTATGATAACACAGATTTTGTAATTTTTAGATTTTGGATGCCACGCCCCCTTCGCCCCCAATTAAAAAAAAAAACTCATTTCAAATTGCAATTTGGCATATAGATGCATTTTGATACTCTTAATCTACTCTGAAAATTTCATGACGATCGTTCATCTAGAAATGGAGTTATGAGCGTCCAAAGTTCAGCCCAACCCACCCCCAAGTCGCGGCAGCAACTGCGCGGTTAGCAGAGCGTGCGCTCATAAGTGCGGAAAGAAGAAGAGTATCACTTCTTTTGCAGGGTTCAGGGTATCTCGTAATCGAGCCGTCTCGACTAGAGCCTTCTTACTTGTTTAAATCACTACTCGTGCAGAATCGAAAAGAAGCATTCTTGGAATATTATTCGTTAGAAGAAGGAATTCAAGGGATCTCGTAGTCGAGCAGTCTCGAATAGAGCTTTCTTCATTTTTATACCCTGAACCCATTGAAAATGGGAATTCAGGGTATAATAGTTTTGTGAAAATGTATGTAACAGGCAGAAGGAGAAGTCGCAGACCCCATAAAGTATATATATTCTTGATCAGCATCGAAAAATAAGTTGATCTAGCCCTGTCCGTCTGTCCGTCCGTCCGTCCGTCCGTCCGTCCGTCCGTCTGTCCGTCTGTCCGTCTGTATGAACGTCGAGATTTCGGAAACTACAAAAGCTAGAGAGCTGAAATTTTACATGAATACTCGTATGTTAGCTACGCAGTACGAGTTTGTTTTGTTTTTTCGATAACTCATCACATTTCCAAATTATCGATAAAAAATCGAAAATTCGTTTACATTTTTTAGGTTTTTTGAGCATAACTTCTACATCGTTTCAGCTAGAGACTTCAAATTTGTATACTTAGATATATATCATGAATACGCAGATTATGTAATTTTCAGATTTTGGATGCCACGCCCCCTTCGCCCCCAATTTAAAAAAAACGCATTTCAAATACTAGAGACTTGCAATTTGGCATATAGATAGATTTAGATACTCTTAATCTACTTTGAAAATTTCATAAAGATAGTCCATCTAGAAATGGAGTTATGAGCGTCCAAAATTCAGCCCAACCCACCCCCAAGCCACGACAGCAACTGCGCGGTTAGCAGAGCGTGCGCTCATAAGTGCGTAAAGAAGAAGAGTATCACTTTTTTGCTGGGTTCAGGGGATCTCGTAGTCGAGCCGTCTCGACTAGAGCCTTCTTACTTGTTTTAAATTTTAATGCCATACATGTTATTTTAAAATACCCGGGTTCAAATCCCGCTGGGAAGCTTTTGTTTTTTAATCGAAATCATAACTTTTATTTATTAAATTTATTAATATTTTTAGATTTATGTTAAAATGCTTTCTGCCATCTTAGTAATTACTACTAAGCAATTTGTATGCATAAAATATGCAATTGGCCACAACAAACTTCTTTGCCGATTTGACACGCCCCTAGTGGGTGTAAACGCATAATTTTGGTCAATTCTTAGAAAGAGCCGAGGGTAACATAAAAGAAAAATTTGGTTGCTTACACTAAAAAAAATTCAAAAATTACAGGGTATTTTTGGATATGCCACGCTGAAGAATTATTTTTTGGTCATCGATAGAGGAGGCCATTAGTAACTGAACCAGCCAATTTTGCCACGCCCCCTGTGGGCATAAATATATCTAACATAGCTTACTGATCAAATTTCAAGTCTCTAGTGTCAATAGGATTTCAAAAATAGCATAATTTAAAAATTCACTATATATTCTGGTGCGATTTGCCATGCCCCAATATTCATAGAATTATAACATTAACTCACATGCCAAATTTCAGCGTTCAAGCTTTAAAGCTTTAGAAGATACGTTTTTCCCGATTTGCCACGCCGCTAATGAGAGTAGATATCCGTCATAGCTTTTAGAACTTGGGTTGTCACCGTGAGTATACATTCCAAATCGCAACTCTCTAGCTCATCAAGTAGTATGCTTACTGGCATACGGGCACATGAATTTTCCGAATTGGCACGCCATTAGTGGGCGGATCGAGAACATTTTTATACCCTGAACCCATTGAAAATGGGAATTCAGGGTATAATGGTTTTGTGAAAATGTATGTAACAGGCAGAAGGAGACGTCGCAGACCCCATAAAGTATATATATTCTTGATCAGCATAAAAAAATAAGTTTGTCTAGCCCTGCCCGTCTGTCCGTCTGTATGAACGTCGAGATTTCGGAAACTACAAAGGCTAGAGAGCTGAAATGTATGTATGTTAGCTACGCAGTATGAGTTTGTTTTTTTTTTTCGATAACTCATCACATCACATAGATATTATGATTACACAGATTTTGTAATTTTTAGATTTTGGATGCCCCCTTCGCCCCCAATTTGAAAAAAAAACGCATTTCAAATACTTGAGACTTGCAATTTGGCATATAGATGCATTTTGATACTCTTAATATGCTCTAAAAATTTCATGACGATCGTTTATCTAGAAATGGAGTTATGAGCGTCCAAAGTTCAGCCCAACCCACCCCCAAGTCGCGGCAGCAACTGCGCGGTTAGCAGAGCGTGCGCTCATAAGTGCGGAAAGAAGAAGAGTATCACTTCTTTTGCAGGGTTCAGGGTATCTCGTAGTCGAGCCGTCTCGACTAGAGCCTTCTTACTTGTTACACTTTATAATTCGGGAGCATACATGGAAGTATGTTTAAAATTTCAAGTCTTTAACTCTAATAGCGCCGAAACATATTGCGTTCATACGGATAGACGGATAGACGAACGGACAGCAAGACGGACATTGTTTCCCTTTGGGAAGAGAGTCTATTAAATATATTATATATATACCTCAGACCTCTAAATGTGTTTGGCAGCTGTCGTAATTAATAAATGTAGGCTCTGAAAATAGTATCGCAGTATGCATGGTTTCGTGGTTAGCGATATAGTACTATAATACTCTGCTGCCCAAATTATATCATCATCACCATGAACAACATAAATTCGTTTGATTTCAAACAACACAATTTAAAAAAAAAAATATATATATATATATATATATATATATATATATATATATATATATATATATATATAATTAAATAAATTATATCAAATAAAATAAAAATCGGAAGTAATCAAATTTTGTATCGAAAAAATTTGAATTTCTTCTAGTATTGTATATTTTGGACTAATTGATAGCTTTATTCAAAACTTTATTTAACTTTTATAGGGGGATACAGATTTTGGTGACAGCAATGACGGTATGGACTCAGACACGAGCACCTCGTCCAGTAATAGTAAACAGGTTGTTGTGGGTATTTGTGCCATGGCGAAGAAGACACAGTCAAAGCCCATGAAAGAGATATTGACGCGACTCGGCGAGTTTGAGTTCATCAAACTGGTCACCTTTGAGGAAAATGTGATATTGAGAGAGCCCGTGCAGAATTGGCCCATATGTGATTGTCTTGTGTCCTTTCACTCCAAGGGGTTTCCGCTGGAGAAGGCTATCGAGTATGCCCAGCTACGAAATCCGTTTGTGCTCAACAATTTGCATATGCAATATGATATACAAGACAGAAGACGGGTATATGCCATACTGGAAAAGGAGGGCATTGAGATACCGCGTTATGCTGTGCTCGATCGAGATTCGCCTGATCCGAAACGTATGTCACAGATTCTCCAACCAATTATTTCGTTTTTATTTTACAATGCTTTTAATGCAGATCATGAACTTATTGAATCCGAGGATCATGTGGAGGTCAATGGCATCACTTTTAATAAGCCATTCGTTGAGAAACCTGTCTCGGCTGAGGATCACAACATCTACATCTACTATCCGACATCTGCTGGCGGTGGCAGTCAGCGCCTATTCCGTAAAATCGGTAGCCGTAGCAGCGTTTACTCACCGGAATCGCGTGTGCGCAAAACTGGCTCCTTCATCTACGAGGATTTTATGCCCACCGATGGTATGCAAACTTGCTCTCTGTGTTCCTAATCCTAATTCACTTCTTTCCTCAACTTCCGAATGTGCCAACCGATATAGGCTCTAATCTACCATATGTTAGCTTATGCTAGAATAATCAAATGCAATTATTATTCAGCATCGGCCGCTATAATTTTATTTTATATATAATATTAATTATACCCTGAACCCATCGAAAATGGGATTCCAAGGTATAATGGTTTTGTGAAAATGTATTTAACAGGCAGGATACATCGCAGGCATAATAAAGGATATATATTATTGATCAGCACAAAAAAAAAAAAAAAAGTTGATACAACCCTTTCCGTCTGTCCGTTCGTCTGTCAGTCCGTCCGTATAAACTTCGAGATTTCGGAGTTATAAGCATCCAAAGTTCAGAACAAAACCACCCTCAAGCCACGGCGGCAACTTCGCGGTTAGCAGAACGCGCGCTCATATATTCGTAAAGTAGACGACTATAAGTTTTTTTACAGTGTTCAGGGTATCTCATAGTCGAGCCGTTTCACCTAGAGCCTTCTTACTTTTTTTATAATGCTATACTACTTTTATACTTTTTACACTACGCCATTTCCCCAAAACTATATCCACTGCGTCCATATCAAAAAAGAAATCAAAATGAATTCAAAACAAGTAAGAAAGCTGTAGTCGAGACTGCTCGACTACGAAATCCCCTGAGCCCTTCTTCGAACGAATAATATTCCAAGAATTATTCGATTCGTTTCTGCACGCATAAACGCGATCTACGCTTGTGGGTTTTGATGAGAAAACTTTGATGATTAATAATTCTGCTTCTAGATGGACAATCGTATTGATTTCTTCAGATTATGATTATGATATTCATATCTATATGCTAAACCAAACTGCATGTGTCTAGTATTTAAAATGCATTTTTTTCACATTTGCGGTAGGTAGGGCGAAGTGGGGACCGGAATCCAAAATCTGACAAAAACCGAAATTGTAATAAATTAGTATCTATATATATGCAGAAGACTTGGAGACTCGAACTCTAAAGATGAATTAGCTAGAATTTTATAACAGGTTCCCGATAAGTTCGTTTATCGATAACTTTCCAAATGCAAATATACACTTTATAATTCGGGAGCATGTATGAGTATATGTTTAAAATTTCAAGTCTCTAGCTCTAATAGCGCCGAAAAATATTGCGTTCGGACGGACAGACGGACATTGCACAACCTCAATATACTTTTTTCCCTTTGGGAACAAATTATAAAAAGAAAAACAAGCAAGAAAACTGTCGAGACTGGTCGACTACAAAATCCCCTGATGTTTCGTTTCGATTCTCCACGCGTAAATACCTATTAATGCGAAATCACGCGCGCACACACACGCTGATCTACGTTAGTACGCCTGTATGTGTGTAAGCATTGCAGGCTTCTTGCTGTCTCGCTGCCTCTCTTGCTGTACCGCGTGAGCGTAACTTATTTGATTAGTAATTCTGTTTCTACCCGGACAATCGTAATCAAATCTTCAGAATATGATCCTGACTTCATATCTATATGCCAAACCAAACTGTATGTCTCTAGTATTTTAAATATATTTTTTACACATTAAGGGGTCTGGGGGCGAATTGGGAACCAGAATCCAAAATCTGACAAAAAATCAAAATTGCATTAAATTAGTATCTATATATATGCAGAAGACTTGGAGACCCTAACTCTAAAGATGAATTAGCTACAATTTTATAACAGGTTCCCGATAAGTTCGTTTATCGATAACTTTGCAAATATACAAGTTATCGAATTTCTGAAACAAACTCGTACTGCGCGTGCAATATACGAACCTAACACAAAAATAATGAACTCTCTAGCTCTTGTATCTTCGGAAATCGACGCGTTCATACATACGGACGGACGGACGGACGGACGGACGGACGGACGGACGGACATACAGATGTTTGTACGTGCATACACATCCAAGTGTGTACACATATTCAAAGAATTGCGATTTTCTGAGTTTTGCCAGAAGCCGCTATAACAGTGAACTTATTTAGGTTTAGCCACCGAAATTATCTTTTTATACCCTGAACCCATTGAAAATGGGAATTCATGGTATAATGGTTTTGTGAAAATGTATGTAACAGGCAGAAGGAGAAGTCGCAGACCCCATAAAGTATATATATTCTTGATCAGCATAAAAAAATAAGTTGATTGAGCCCTGTCCGTCTGTCCGTCCGTCCGTCCGTCCGTCCGTCCGTCCGTATGAACGTCGAGATTTCGGGAACTACAAAAGCTAGAGAGCTGAAATTTCACATGAACATGCGTATGTTAGCTACGTAGTACGAGTTTATTTTGTTTTTTCGATAACTCATCCCATTTCCAAATTAAAAATTAAAAATTCGTTTCCATTTTTTAGGTTTTTTTGGGCATAACTTCTACACTGTTTCAAAAATATTAGGGGTAAATGTTCATATGCTCGGACTCTTTATCCGCCATAGACGCCATAACCAACACAAATAATAGCGAATATTACAGCACACTTATAAGCAACATCCTACAACAAACATTCCCAAAATTTAAACTACTATGGATACCCGGGCACGTAGAGATAAAGGGGAAAGATCAGGCAGACACCGCGGCAAAAAAACGCAGCCAAAGAACCCGTGGCAACACAAGACAACTACCACATAAGAGACATACAAAAATACATAAAAAAACATTCCAATCAAAAATATAAAATAACCTAACAGAAATCTCCACCTGGTATCAGAGCATAAATCACAAGAAATACAACAAGAAGTAATAAAGCTGTAGTCGAGACTGCTCGACTACGAAATCCCCTGTACCCTTCTTCAAACGATTAATATTCCAAGAATGCTTCGTTTAGATTCTCCACGCGTAACAAACTATACATGCAAAAATAGGAGCACACATACACGCTAATCTATGCTTGTACGCCTGCATGTGTGTAAGCATTGCAGGCGGCTTGCTGTCTCGCTGCCTGTCTTGCTGGGCCGCGTGGGTTTTGCTGCCATAACTTCTTTGATTAATAATTCTGTTTCTAGACGGACAATCGTAATCAAATGTTCAGATTATGATCATGTCATTAATATCTATATGCCAAACCAAATTGTATGTCTCTAGTATTCAAAATGTATTTTTTACACATTAAGAGGTGTGGGGGTGAATTGGAGACCAGAATCCAAAATCTGACAAAAAACAAAATTGTATTAAATTAGTATCTTTATATATGCAGAAGACTTCGAGACTCTAACTCTAAAGATGAACGAGAAATAATTTTATAACGGATTCTCGATAAATTGCTTTATCGATAACTCTGTAAATATATAAGTTATCAAATTTCTGAAACAAACTCGTACTGCGCGTGCAATATACGGACCTAACACAAAAATGAATGAAATCTCTAGCTCTTATATCTTCGGAAATCGACAAGTTAAAACCTATGGTCAGACGGACAGACGGACATGGCTATATCGACTCAGCTCGTCACCCTGATCAATAATACATATTCTTTAAGGAGTCTGCCACTCCTTCTTCTGCCTGTTACATTCTTTTAACAAAACCATTATATACTGATTTCCCATTTTCAAAGCACTCAGCGTAAATTAAATCGAGTAATAATTATACGGTGGGTTATAAACGACTGCGTAATTCTTGTGCACAGCACAAATTTTGGGTTAAAGAATCATGTATTTCCGATAAAAAAAAAAGTATGAATGAATATATCCAATATACCCATACCACTCGTAAAATTTTGTCATTATCTATTTAACTTTCGTCTCGATCACTCATTCATCGATAGCTGCTCGCTGCTCTCATTGTCGAAATCCTTAAGAAAAAACTGGCCCCCAGTCGAACGCACTGAATCCAGCATTACTTTTACAACTTAGTATACTTTTCAGGCACTGATGTGAAGGTCTATACTGTTGGTCCAGACTATGCCCATGCGGAGGCGCGCAAAAGCCCAGCACTCGATGGCAAAGTAGAGCGTGATAGCGAGGGAAAGGAAATCCGCTATCCAGTTATACTCAATCACTCCGAAAAGCTTATCTCACGCAAGGTGTGCTTGGCTTTTAAACAGACCGTTTGTGGCTTTGATCTGCTGCGCGCCAACGGCAAAAGCTATGTCTGCGATGTCAATGGATTTAGTTTTGTGAAGAACTCCAATAAGTACTACGATGACTGCGCTAAAATATTGGGAAACATGATACTGCGCGAGCTGACACCGACCCTTCATATACCCTGGTCTGTGCCATTTCAATTAGACGATCCTCCCATTGTGCCCACCACTTTCGGTAAAATGATGGAGTTGCGCTGCGTGGTGGCTGTCATACGGCATGGTGATCGCACGCCCAAACAGAAAATGAAGGTCGAGGTGCGACATCCCAAGTGAGTTAGACTAAATCATTTAATTTTTAATTAATACAACATATAGCGTGTTTAAATGTATATTTAATCATTCAAATCATATGAAAGTACACAACTTTTTTGTATACCCTAAACCCATTTGTTCAGGCATGAACATACTAATTATACGAAATATAAGCATATACATATATTGTTCAGGCATGAACATACCTAATATACAAAATAGCAGCATATGCATATATCCTACGCACTCACAACTAGCAGGTAGTGCAACATATAACCAAAAGGGCCACCTGTGTGGACTATAAATAAACATAACCCTGACCCTATCACTTAGCGATAAGATATACGAATGCTGAACCTTACAAACTCAGCTATAGCCTAAGATAAGCAATAGACCAATGCTGAGACCTACAAACTCAGCACTATGTACACTAGATTTAAGGGATGAAATTACGCATAAGTCTAGGAATGAACAAGTAAGAAGGCTCTAGTCGAGACGGCTCGACTACGAGATCCCCTGAACCCTGCAAAAAAGTGATACTCTTCTTCTTTACGCACTTATGAGCGCGCGCTCTGCTAACCGCGCAGTTGCTGTCGTGGCTTGGAGGCGGGTTGGGCTGAATTTTGGACGCTCATAACTCCATTTCTAGATGGACTATCTTTATGAAATTTTCAAAGTAGATTAAGAGTATCTAAATCTATCTATATGCCAAATTGCAAGTCTCTAGTATTTGAAATGCGTTTTTTTCAAATTGGGGACGAAGGGGGCGTGGCATCCAAAATCTGTAAATTACATAATCTGCGTATACATAATATCTATCTAAATAAACGAATTTGAAGTCCCTAGCTGAAACAGTGTAGAAGTTATGATTTTTTATCGATAATTTGGAAATGGGATGAGCTATCGAAAAAACAAAATAAACTCGTACTGCGTAGCTAACATACGCATGTTCATGTGAAATTTCAGCTCTCTAGCTTTTGTAGTTTCCGAAATCTCGACGTTCATACGGACGGACGGACGGACAGACGGACAGACAGACAGACAGACAGGGCTCAATCAACTTATTTTTTTATGCTGATCAAGAATATATATACTTTATGGGGTCTGCGACTTCTCCTTCTGCCTGTTACATACATTTTCACAAAACCATTATACCTTGAATTCCCATTTTCAATGGTTCTTATTTGAAGAACTTAATTATTAATTATTCTTTTCCAACTGTAGATTTTTTAAGATATTTGAAAAATATGATGGCTACAAAGTGGGCCATGTGAAGCTTAAAAGACCCAAGCAACTGCAAGAGATACTGGACATAGCACGATTTTTGCTCAGTGAGATACACACTAAGGCGCATGCGGAAATTGAGGAGAAGGAAAGTAAGCTGGAGCAGCTAAAAAACGTGCTTGAAATGTACGGCCATTTCTCAGGCATTAATCGTAAGGTGCAGATGAAGTATCAACCGAAGGGGCGACCCCGCGGCTCCAGCTCTGATGATGGTAGGTACTTGTGTATTTTGTTAACTAATCTAATCACATGCTAAGTCCTATTAATTCCAGCTGAAATGCCCGCCGAACCCTCGCTCGTCCTCATCCTCAAATGGGGCGGCGAACTAACGCCTGCTGGTCGCATTCAAGCCGAGGAACTGGGTCGCATTTTCCGTTGCATGTATCCGGGCGGTCAGGGACGTTCGGATTATTCAGGCACCCAGGGTTTGGGTCTGTTACGGTAAGTTCTGGCTTTTGTCTAAAAAAGGTGTGCCGAAAATTTCCCATTTCCTTTTCAATTTTATAGTTTACACTCAACATTTCGTCATGACCTTAAGATTTATGCCTCGGATGAAGGTCGCGTCCAAATGACCGCAGCTGCTTTTGCCAAGGGTTTGCTTGCACTGGAGGGCGAGCTGACACCCATTCTGGTTCAAATGGTAAAGAGCGCCAATACAAACGGACTGCTGGACAATGACTGCGATTCGAGCAAGTACCAGAATCTGTAAGTTGATTGCCTTTTAAATACGATCATCGAACTTTTAATTTTTTTTTTTCGTTGCAGCGCCAAAGGTCGATTGCACGAGCTAATGCAAAATGATCGGGAGTTCACGCAAGAGGATCGAGAGTTGATTAATCCATGCAATAGCAAGTCGATATCACAGGCCCTGGATTTTGTTAAGAATCCGGTGGACTGTTGTCACCATGTGCATTTGCTGATACGCGAATTGCTGCACATAATCAGCATTAAAAAGGATGATCCGAAAACAAAGGATGCTATACTCTACCATGGGGAAACGTGGGATCTAATGCGCTGTCGCTGGGAAAAGATCGAGAAAGACTTTAGCACCAAATCAAAATTGTTTGATATTTCTAAAATTCCAGATATTTACGATTGCATCAAATACGATTTGCAGCATAACCAACATACACTGCAATACGATCAGGCTGAAGAACTATATATCTATGCTAAGAATCTTGCGGACATTGTTATACCGCAGGAATATGGATTAACCCCCCAAGAGAAATTGGCGATTGGTCAGGGCATTTGCTCACCGTTGCTACGTAAGATCAAAGGCGATTTGCAGCGCAATATTGACGAGTTCGAGGATGAGTTTATGAATCGACTGAATCCCCATTACAGTCACGGTGTTGCCAGCCCGCAGCGCCATGTGCGTACACGCCTATATTTCACCAGTGAATCGCATGTACATTCCTTGTTAACAGTGTTGCGTTACGGCGGATTGTTGAACGTTGTTACGGACGAGCAATGGCGTCGTGCTATGGATTATATATCGATGGTTTCGGAGCTCAACTATATGTCACAAATAGTTATAATGCTGTATGAGGATCCAACTAAAGATCCCACCTCTGAAGAGCGCTTTCATGTCGAGCTTCACTTCAGTCCAGGCGTCAATTGTTGTGTGCAAAAGAATTTACCGCCTGGTCCCGGCTTTCGTCCACATTCGCATGGCGATAACTCCTGCAATGTGAGCGTGCAGTCCAACGAGGAATCGAATCCATCTCGCATTGAGGAGGAGAACGATACAATTTCTGGAGATGAACAGCAGAGCAAGAAACGCACCGTATGAGACTATAAATATCACAAGCAAAAGCGTGTATTCGTATAGCTAAACTCTTACTATATTGCTTCAATTTCAGTGCCTGCTACGAAGTTCAGCTCATTCATTTGGATTTAATCGATTGGACTTGCGTTCCAAACACGGCAAATCGACTCCTATTCCTATTGGCGCCCATCATACAGTCAGCGGGCATGAGGCAATGGATTTAGCCAAGCGTCTAAACGAAGAGCTTGCTTCGCAGCATCAACAGCAACTGCAGAGCCAACATCAACAGCATCATCAGCAACAACTGCGACCCATTAGTCCTGATATACGAGCTGTTAGTCCAGACTGTGAGCCGCGCTCGCGCAGCTTCGACCAGCGTGGATCGCCATCGACCAATCGTGGCAAGGAGGCGGGTATGTATGTAGGCAGTACACCCGTTTACAATGGAATACAATAATTTGCTGATTGGCTTCTGCATTATTGCCTAGTTGCCACTGCAGTTGATTGGCTGGTTTTATTCTCTATTTAAATTTAAAATATTATTGGTTTCATTTCAATATTTGTTAATGATTTTTCGTTCTTTTTCATATATATATATATTTGTTGAATAATGTTTAAAAATTAGTTTTCTAATGGCTTTGTTAAGGCTCAGTGCAACACCAACACCAATTGACTATCAACTAATCTTTCCACGTTTTCCTTGAACTTAGGTGGTTGTTGAAATTTATAAAAATTAATGTGATGACTATGATTTCAATTTGTTGTTCTCCTCTGCATGTAAATTTCGAGTTTCTAACTAGCACAACGAAACAAGAAGAAACAAGTAAGAAAGCTCTTGACTACGAGACTGCTCGACTACGAAATCTCCTGAACCCTTCTTCGAACGAATAATATTCAACGAATGTTTCCTCTCGATTCTCCACGCGTAACAAACTATACCTGAAAAAAAAACAAGCGCACCTACACACGGTGATCTACGCTTGTACGCATATATGTGTGTACGCATTGCAGGCGTCTTGCTGTCTCGCTGCCTGGGCTGCTCTGCCGCGTGTGTTTTACTGCGGTAACTTATTTGATTAATAATTCTATTTTTAGATGGACAATCGCAATCAAATTTTCATGACATTCATATCTATATGCCAAACCAAACTGTATATCTCTAGTACTTAAAATTAATTTTTTATACATTTGGAGGGGTGGGGGTGAATTGGGGACCGGTATCTAAAATCTGAAAAAACCGAAATTGTATTAAATTAGTATCTACGATCCCCAACCACTAATAATTCGAACACCATGTTTTTTTTTGCAGTGCGCAATGTTTAACACACTGTATTATCAATACTACTAAAGATAACGCATACCAATGTATTTTCTCTTTAAGAGAATGTTATTCTCTTAACGATGAAAAAAAGTTTTGTTCCATTTCCAACACCAACAACAATATGAGCAAATTATTCAAACGGTAGACTTAAGAGATAAGAACAAAATTACCACTATTAATTCGAACGCTGCGAAATATGATTTACTATCATACTTAAAACAATAATTTAATTAACATTAGAATTGTGTAACGTCACCTTTTGCCCGTATTATGCATTTAACCCGTTTTGACAGTGCTCTTGAGAAATTGAGTCCCACATCTCTTGCAATTTAATTTTCAAGTCAGAAATATTTCTCTGTGGCTAATTTCAAAGTTTGCTTTTCATTAGCCACCAAATATTTTCAATTGGGCTTAGATCCTGGCTATTTGATGGCCACTCTAAAACCTTTATTTGATTATATTCAAGCCAATTTTTTTTTTCGTTTGGATGTGTGCGATGATGCTCTCTCCTGCTGAAAAGTAAATTCACCGCAATCTGCCAGTTTTGATATTGATGGCAGCAAACTTTCTACTAAAATATTATGTATTTTTCAGCATTAACCGTCCTTTCAATGAAATGCAGTTTCCTAATCCTTTGGCAGACATATGTACATCCCCATACCATACATCATGCAGGAAACTTTACTGTTATTTTAAGGTAGTCTTTATGGTATGTTTCTGCCCTGTTTCTCATATCGCCATTGCCTTTGAGTCCCGAGCTCATTGTAAACGCTTCTTTTTTGATGAAGCGTAAGCAAGGATTTTTCCTTGGCCTACGAGTAAGATAAGTTATTTTTTACGATGCATAGGTAATAACAAAACATACTTTATGAAAACCATATCCAATATTTTTTAAATGCAGTGGTGTTCATTCTCGCTTGAAAGGTTTGCCAATTTGTTGTGACCACTCAGAAGTCAAATTTCTTAAAGATTGGCGACGATCAGCCTTAACAATTTCGGCCAGTTGTCTTTTATCGCGGGGTGTTATTGCTGATGTTCAGCGTTTATTTGCTATGTTATTTTCAATATTCGCATTTTGTTTGAAAAATTTTATCACCCCTTGTATAGACGATTTAGACAGATGTAATTGCTTGCTGATCTCCGTAAGTGTCTTCCTAGAATTAAAATCAAATACTCTGATTTCGTTGCAAATAGGCTTACCACATACCATCATTGTTAAACCTGCACTAATCTGCAGCAATTTAAATATATATTGTGTGCTGTATTGTGATATTGTTTGCAGATTATAACTAGATAGTGATTCAGTTACATTGGTTACTTTTGTTTTGCTCTTCTTTTGAGATAAAGGTAAGCTTACGCAGCGTTCGAATCTTAATAGTGGTAATTTTGTTCTTATCTCTTAAGTATACCGTTTGAATATATTGCTCATATTGTTGTTGGTGTTGAAAATGGAACAAAACTTTTTTTCATCGTTAAGAGAATAAAATTCTCTTAAAGAGAAAATACATTGGTATGCGTTATCTTTAGTAGTATTGATAATTCAGTGTGTTAAACATTGCGCACTGCAAAAAAAAAACATGCTGTTCGAATTATTAGTGGGTGGGGCTCGTATACATCTTTATGCAGAAGACTTGGAGACTCTAACTTTAAAGATGAACGAGATATAATTTTATAACTGATTATGGATATTTTTATCGATAACTTTTGAAATATACGAGTTATCGAATTTCTTATCTCGTACTGCGCGTGTAATATACGAATCTAACACAAAAATAATAACTGTTTAGCTCTTATATCTTCGGAAATCGACGCGTTCATACATACGGACGGACGGACATTGCTATATCGACTTTTCTCGTCACCCTGATCAAGATTATATATATGGGGTCTGTCACGCCTCCTTCTGCCTGTTACATTCATTTTCACAAAATCATTATAACCTGAATTCCCATTTTCAATGGGTTCATGGTATAAAAAGATGAACGCGATCTATTTTTATAACTGATTCTCGATAAACGGTTATCGATAACGATGCTTCTACGATCATGATAATTTATAAGATTTCGGATCAAAGATATTTAGTATGAATTCGAAAAAGAGTGCAGATGATGATTTCTACACTCTATACTATATACTAGGGCTGTCGAATATTTTTAAAATATCGTATCAATAATATTTTAAGTTTTGAAAAAATATCAAAATGATATTTGATATTCAACTTTAAAAATATCGATATATCGATATTTTCGATATTTTTCAAACTTTTTCCCACAATAACGTTACTATCCGGCAAAAAAAAAAAAAAAAAAAAAAAAAAAGAATAATAAGAATAACTATTTTTTATAATAATAACCAGTATTATGTACTCAAAGATTAAAAAAAAACAAGTAAGAAGGCTCTAGTCGAGACGGCTCGACTACGAGATCCCCTGAACCCAGCAAAAAAGTGATACTCTTCTTCTTTACGCACTTATGAGCGCGCGCTCTGCTAACTGCGCAGTTGCTGTCGTGGCTTGGAGGCGGGTTGGGCTGAATTTTGGACGGTCATAACTCCATTTCTAGATGGACTATCTTTATGAAATTTTCAAAGTAGATTAAGAGTATCTAAATCTATCTATATGCCAAATTGCAAGTCTCTAGTATTTGAAATGCGTTTTTTTCAAATTGGGGACGAAGGGGGCGTGGCATCCAAAATCTGTAAATTACATAATCTGCGTATACATAATATCTATCTAAGTATACAAACTTGAAGTCTCTAGCTGAAACAATGTAGAAGTTATGCTCAAATAACCTAAAAAATGTAAACGAATTTTTTATCGATAATTTGGAAATGGGATGAGTTATCAAAAAAAAAACAAAATAAACTCGTACTGCGTAACTAACATACGAGTGTTCATGTGAAATTTCAGCTCTCTAGCTTTTGTAGTTTCCGAAATCTCGACGTTCATACGGACGGACAGACGGACAGACGGACGGACAGACGGACAGGGCTAGATCAACTTTTCTCGTCACCCTGATCAAGAATATATATACCATTATACCCTGATTTCCCATTTTCAATGGGTTCAGGGTATAAAAAAAAAAAAAAAAAAAAACGCGTGAGTCGCAAACAACGCATTTTATTGGCGAAGCAAGTCGCTCCAAAGGCACCTAGCTACCAGGAGCTGATCGTAATGCGATATTCGATAGTACTGGCATAGTGGCCTTACGAGAATTAAAAAAATTATCGGATTGCTTTCCCAAGAAGTTTGTGGCAAGCTTCGTTACATCTCAAGTTCCCTCTTCCGCAATGTGTACTTTCAATATTGATCTATTGTGGTCCTTTTCGAAGCTATAATCGTGGTCATCTAAATGCATCATCATACTTGTTTTTTATATGCGATGCCATATTTGATGTGTTACCACTTGTTTTTATTACTTTAAGGCACAAATTACATTTGGCTGTTCGATTTTTACAAATCAGAGTAATGCGTTTTCACCATTATGAGACAATTGCCAACGCATTTTCGATATTTAATCCTGACAGGTAAAGTCCTTTTTTAAGGACTTCCACGGTTTTATACCCTGAGCCCATTGAAAATGGGAAATCAGGAGATAATGGTTTTGTTAAAAGTATATATATTCTTGGTTAGGGTGACGAGAAAAGTTGATATAGCCATGTCCGTCTGTCCGTCCGTCCGTATGTATGAACGCGTCGATTTCCGAAGATATAAGAGCTAGCTAACTCGTATATTTCCAAAGTTATCGATAAAAAACGTTATCGGGAACCAATTATAAAATTCTAGCTAATTCATCTTTAGAGTTAGAGTCTCCAAGTCTTCTGCATACATATAGATAGATTTATATAGATTTAATACAATTTCGGTTTTTGTCAGATTTTGGATACCGGTCCCCACTTCGCCCCACCACCCTCAAATGTGAAAAAATGCATTTCAAATACTAGAGAGATGCAGTTTGGTTTAGCATATATGTAGATATGAATATCATATTCATAATCTGAAGAGATCAATACGATTGCCCGTCTAGAAACTGAGTTATTAATCAATTAAGTTTTAGCAGCAAAACCCATGTGGCGCAGCAACAAAGACAGCGAGACAGCAAGCCGCCTGCCTGCATTGTTTATAAACATACATACAGGCGTACAAGAATAGATCAGCGTGTGTGTGTGCTCGTGTTTTGCATGTATAGTTTCTTATGCGTGGAGAATCGAAACGAAGCATTCTTGGAATATTATTCGTTCGAAGAAGGGATCAGGGGATTTCGTAGTCGACCAGTCTCGACTACAGCTTTCTTACTTTTTTTTTGAATACTTTTAAGAGTTTTAAAAGTTTATCTTACTTTTTCAGCATTTTTGACAGCGTATTTTTTATAATTTGCTCAAAAAAGTAGTTCACAGTTAGTGCCTAATTCCAAAATCATTGTAAGATAATTTAATTAGTAATCCACGGATAACTAAAGTATTCAAATTCAAGCAACCTTGACATTCTTTTATTAAATTTTTCAATTCATATCTTGAAAACGTTTTAAGACATCTATAAAGTCATCTTTTGAGCTAGGCTTCATTTTTAGGTAATATTAAAAGATTACATCAGAAATGTATTCCTCTTTTCCGAATGCACCCCTTGTAATTTTAAAAATTGAATTACTTTCTATATTTATATACTCATCTTCGTCTGACAATGTGTCAAAATTTTCTGATAAATCAAATCGCTGTCTTGAACATGATTAAAACATAGCGGATACATATACCGCCATAGGAAATTAGGTAGAAATGCATATCTTCTAAAGCTTTAGAGCTTAAAGCTTATAAATTGAATAATTGAATAATTTAGTATATTGTTGAGTTTACGCTCCTAGATTAGTTTATTTATGACCAACCCTTATAGTACCATTCTGTTTGGGCTATAGCTCCAATGTGGACAACGAATGAGTATTATGCAGTCTGTAGCGCCCGACTGCAATGTTTATATTATGACATCATTTTCGTATTCTTTATTGTATTCTTTAATTTCTATTAAAATTAATTATTCATTTAAATCATTCGTAAATTATTTTTTTTTTTTGTTTTACGTTTTACCACACATTATTTCAAGCACCATAAAATGAAAAATCAGATATTCAGAAATCTAAGCCCAACATTTTCTATTTTCTTGTTTCCTACACAAGAAAATATATTGTTAGCATAACAGAAAATGAAAGCAAAACAAACACATTTCAGGCAAAAATCACAAGATGCACAAATTTCAACAACTCAGTGTCACTCCTAATATTACTTGAGCTCTCTTCTGTCTCTCCCTTTCTTTCACACATTCTTCCTTTATCACTCTCTATACGTGATTAGAATTCGGGATAGAGCTTCAGAAACGGAGATACATATATGTAAATTGTTTCAGGGAAAAATCAATTAATGTCTGTAGACATCTGGCCGCGGAATCCCGTGTATTTGGCAACGCAGTCAAACTGATTTGAGCAATTATTTACTCTTAGTAAAATACTTAGCATCTTACTAAATCAATCATCAGTCCGAAGCTCAAAACAAACTTCCATGATGTAATGTCTAACGGTACCTATAAATCGACCGGTTCAATCCAAAGTCGCATCTATGGCTTTTTCTGGAGCCCAGTTGTAGCTTTGTAGAGTCTATTAGTGTAACAACAACACACACATACACATATATATATATATACCTTTTACAGACTATTTATATATACACATCTCAAGTATTTCTTGTCCTTGTCTGTTGCGTCTCGCTCACTCAGCCGGTTGTTTTCTCTACCAGTTTCGTCTATCTGTCTGCTTTTGTCCAGTTATACATACATACATACATATGTATTAAATGCATGACTCAATACATCGAACGGAACAATAATATTGGTTGTTGGCAATATTTCGTGTTGATTCCAATGACTTGTAACATATTTTAATAACTAATGTACTATATTTGCTGTATATATTTGACTGTTTGTTCGTTCGTTTGCTTGTTTGCTGCGGGCGCAAATAAACATAACAGACTAACTCTAATTTATGCGCTTAAGTGCGTAGCTCTACTCTAACTCACACCTAACCGGACTTATTACCGACTCGCTGCCTGCTGTTACTTTGCGCCGTCGACGCTCTGCTTCTCATTTGTGTTTTTATACCCTGAACCCATTGAAAATGGAAATTCAGTGTATAATGGTTTTGTGAAAATGTATGTAACAGGCAAAAGGAGACGTCGCAGACCCCATAAAGTATATATATTCTTGATCAGCATAAAAAAATAAATTGATTGAGCCTTGTCCGTCTGTCCGTCTGTCCGTCCGTCCGTCCGTATGAACGTCGAGATTTCGGAAACTACAAAAGCTATAGAGCTGAAATTTCACATGAACACTCGTATGTTAGTTCCGGAATCTCGACGTTCATAGGGACGGACGGACGGACGGACGGACGGACGGACAGGGCTAGATCAAACTCTTTTTTTCTGCTGATCAAGAATATATATACTTAATGAGTCTGCGACGTCTCCTTCTGCCTGTTACATATAGTTAACAAAACCATTATACCCTGATTTCCCATTTTCAATGGGCTCAGGGTATAATTAAATAAACTGGCATACAAGAGCATATAAATAGCCTGCAGGTGCATTTTGTCTTCGGCGTGCCGATGGAGACTTATGTACCTTCGATCTATTTCTACTTTAATGAGTATTTCGTCTAATTAGTTTTATGTTTATATATGTATTCTACGACTAATACACTTACGCACAAATATTCACTTACCACACATATTTCCTTGAACGCACTACGAACAATACCAAATCTCCATATTTCCTCTTGTTCCTCTCGCTTTTTGCCTTTTCTAATCGTAATCTGCAGTTCCTGCCACCACCTTTGATGAGATTGGAAATGCACGTGTGTGCATGGATGTGGGCGTGGGTGTGGGCGTGAATAGCAGCAGCATCAGCAATCGTGCTGCCTTACAAATACGCGTCACAGATAGATTGTCATTCTTTAAGATCGATTCCTCAACTAATGAATTGCCGCTATCGGACATTGACTTTTCATTGACACCGGGAACACCGCAGTGTATGAGCATGAATTCCACTAGCTGCTATCAGACACAAAAACGACAGAATTTGCAAAGCATGCGTTGCATGGATAGCGGCGAAGAGCCTGAACTTGAAGGTATCCATTTGCCGCAAATTTCACCGCTGGCAACAAACGAGAGGCCCTTGAGCTCCAATTGCAACTGCAACAGCAATTTTAACTCGATTACCGCTGCGCATGCACATGCCAAGAGTCTGGTACAGATGGCCATATTTGAGCCTGTAGCTGCCAGCACCAGCAGTACGGTTACTGCAGCGGCGGCAGCTTCAGGAATTGAAACTGCTGCAGCCACCGATAGTTTTGAGGATTATTTTCAGTTACGAAACTCGGCGCCTGCGGTACTGTTAAGTGGTGCATTTCAACAGCGAATTTCGAGCTTTGTTAGTCTCCAAACATTGACAGATTATGACACTAACTCACCCACAGCCTGCACGCTGCATCTCTGCATGGACATGGAGACGCACCAATCACTTCATCGTCAATTGGAACGAGATCGCAAGTCCACAAGCCATTCGTGTGGCCAGCTGTCAGTATTGTTGCCGCCGGTTCCAATCTCGGTGTCGGTCCTGCCGGATAATACCTTCCGGTGTGGATTTGTGGCTGCAACAGCAGTACCAACTGGGAATAGTTTTGTTAGCTGCTTTGCACCCATTGCAGAACATGTCTCGCCCACAACCACGCCCACTCAGCAAAATGTTGAACCACAGCCCGTTTATAATATACCCATTGTGCTGATATCATCCATGGCTATAACTGAGACAAATAACAGACAAGCATTTGTTGCAGCAGCAGCAGCAGCAACAATAAAAAACTCAAGAGCATCAACAGCAATAAAAACAGCACCAAAAACTCTAACAACCACTTTGCCCAACAATACACTGATAATGTCTTCTAATCAATCCATTACTAATCAATTGAAACCAATCGATTTCCTCTCAATTGACGTACCAAAACAACCATACACCACAAACACTCACACAACCACAATCCTGACGTACACAACAACAATAAACAACAACAACAACGTTACCACAACGTCCCCGTCTTGTACCAATACCATCGTCACAGATAGCAACGTTTCGGTCTCGGTATCGGCATCGATATCATCGGCCAATTCGTCCACATCGTCGCGTCGCCAAAGACACAGTATTGCCGGCCAGATGTCCTATATGAAAATGTTGGGTTTCGGTGGCTATAGCAAAAAGATGGCAACCAGCTCGAATAGCCTTTTCAGTACGGCGGTTATAAGCGGCAGCTCGTCGGCGCCAAATCTGCGCGATATGATACCGGTATCATCATCCGGTAAGTAGATTAAAAAAAACCGCTTAACCCACTTCCCCCCACCCACCTCCCCCACAACATATATATATACATCCAACCATACCATAACAAAGAATTTTACATGCATATACATTCATGTACATTTCTGTGTGTGTGATATACACACACCAAAAAAACTTATTAGACATACCGTTTGTCAATACGCATTTAAATGAATTAATTTATGATTTATTATTACTTAGTTCCATAGTCAATGACGAATTTTAATTTAAACCATATTATTAATTAATTTCGATTTAAATCCTTAAACATAAACCGCACATATGTTGTTGTTTTTCAGTTATTATCAGTTCATACTGTCAACCAACCAATAGTTCTTTGATTCTGATTAAGTTCTGTAAATTCTGGAAAATACAAACAAATATAATATAAAATATCTCAAATATCTCCGATATGAAATATAAATAACTATAAATCATTAATTGCAAGTTAAATACTTAAATTCTGTTGAAGTGAAAATATAAAAAAAGAAATCTAAACCGAACACATGTTTGAAATTTTTATTAATATTTAAATTATATTAAACAATATCAAAATCAGCTCTAAGTATATTTAATATAAAATTCGATAAAACATCATCTTTTCAGCTTAGAGGTTTATCTATTTTAAGCTCTTTTATACTCATAAACTGAGCTTTTCGATGTATCAGAGTTTTGGAAAAAACTTGCACCTATAATATCAAATACTTCAATGCATATACACACAAATCAACTTTTTGCTCTGACACATCAAATATATACACACATTCCACTAACATTAATATATGAATAGATCTTAATCCTGTAACTTGTATCCTTTTCCATATTTGATCCCATTCCTCCTACCCACATTTCGAATATTACATTGAGAATTGGAAAAATTGTAATTGGGTTATATATGACTTGCGTTTAGGATTTGGAGATGTACCACCGATCCGACCCCTGGAGACACTACATAATGCTCTATCGTTACGGAAGCTGGACAGCTTCCTGCAGAATATGATCTTGGCACAAATCTTTAAGACACCAACAGGGTCACCGCCACGCACGCATGAGGGAGATGCAGGCAGTACTTCGGTGTCGCTGTTAACACCTGGTATTGGTCAGCATGTGTCGATATCTATGCCATCTAATTCCATGGCAGCATTCTCCTCCATGATTGAGGCAAGAGATGATAGCGTTTCAACGACTCAATTAAAATTGAGAGGTCAGACCGTTCCCATTTCCGGCGATCAGTCTAACATCAGCAATCCAAATGAGGATAAAATGCAATCTTCTCATTTCGATGATGCCAACGATGAGGCCATGAAGCATATACTACCGGAAGCTAAGCAACGTAAGTTCTGTAGGCGTAGGTCTAGAAACAGTTGGCGCAACTGAGATCGCGGTCTGAATCAACGATGAACATGCTAATGCTCACACATATTTCGCTTTGCAAAATATCTATAAGTTTAAAATCTTAGTCTGAAATCAAATGATGAATGTGTTAATATCAAAATTTTTTCTGATTTTTTTTATTTTTTTATCTTCAGTGGATTAAACCATCACGAGATTATTTGTTGTCTATGGTTTGTTGTAGAAATGGTGAACATTAGTATATTATGGTGTGATCTAAAACTATTTGTATATGACGAGTATAATTTGATTTTGTCAGTTTTGTATTTTCAAACTAGGTTCCAATAGGAAAATATATACATATGTACTTAATTGTTTTTCCTACATAATTATAATATATATAGTAGACTTTCTTGTACGCCGTTGTCGATCTTAATGTTTTAACGTTTACATTTTCGCGCACTTCTCTGGCACAGTCAGTTTCTTTCTCCTCTATCTGTCTCTCTCTCTCCTTCTCTCCCTCTCGTTCTCTCTGCTTTTACTTTTTGTCATCGTTTGTCTGGTTTTATGAAAGTATAAGCTCGTTCCCTCACGCACTGTAAGTCTTTGACTATGTGTGCATATGCCTCCTGCTTTTATTTCCCTTTCCTTAACATTCTTAACTAAAAAAAACTAACTTGAACAATTAAACGCATAACAACAAATTGCAAATAAGTTTTGGAACAACAAGCGCAAGAAAAACCGTTAACAACAGCACGGCAACAGGAGGGTGATACGGATCAGCTTAACAGGTGTGTACTCTCTTTTAACCTAATATATCTCAATGCTCGTATAATATTTTAAGAAATGTGGATATTCTGCTGGATGAGCCGGATGACCTGCGCTGCTTTGAACTGATGAACCAAGATACATTGGCGTTGACCAGTACCCTTCGCGGCATCTATTTGAACGTCTGCGATGAAGCAGACCCAAGTAGCACCTGCCTAACTCCTGTCAGCAATGGCATGGATAATGATATAAGTTTGAGCATGGTAGCCAATAAGGGTTCTAAGACACTTTCCATGGATGTGAGTCAGATATCTTCTATTGTGATACCCTGAACCCATTCAAAATGGGTCCATAATATAATGCTTTTGTTGAAATATGTACAGTGGGTAACATTAATATTCGTTTTTTTTTTTTTTTTTTTTTTTCAAATTCAAACGCAAATAAAACATAAACTATTTATTAAAATAAAACAAGAAAAACACAAAATTTGGCGTTACATTATTATTCGATTTTTTAGCTAAGACAAAGCACCACGTCAACTCTGAAAAGCCACAAATGGCACATTTAATGGTTTTTATCGAAAAAGAAATATATAACTCACATAATTTATGTATATCTGAAAAGGTAATTTTTCAATCTAAAACTTACCATTTACACTTTTTTATTTTAATAAATAGTTTATGTTTTATTTGCGTTTGAAGTTGGAAAAAACAAAAAACCTGATATTAATGTTACCCACTGTAGGAGACCGATCCCATATAGTGTATAGCTTCTTGATCAGAAATGAAAATGCTTTGAAATTATGAATTATGGTCATATTATTACATTCAAATTTATTACCATAATATGTAGAATTATTAAAAGAATGAGCAGCTTAGCGAATATTCAAGATATATCCTTCGAACTAGATCATTCGTTTTTATTGTAATTTTATATCTTTGCAGGGCTTTGAAGATGACGAGAAAGTAACATTGTCCGCAGAAATGCCTTCTTCACTGTCCGTTGACTTGGAACCAAAATTGGAGATGTGCTTCTGCTGTCCGGCGCATGATGTTGCGCCACCGGATGTAACCATAGATGATGCAAAGTTTTCCTTTCCTATGCCCCTACACATTACCCAGGCATCGCCAGAGCACAATCGGAAAAGCGTGAGACGTGCTCACGATCCAATTTCGCCTAGCATGCAAAAACAGATTAGTTTATTTGAAGGTGCCGGCAGCAGTGTAGATGCCAGTGTACTGCATGCGTCCATTAATTTACCAGCGGCGGCGCAACAATTTCGGCAGAATGCGCGCCTACACAAGTTTGAAAATTTAACGCAATCAACGTCCAATTCGAATTTTCCGTTTGAGAGCAATACACTGAAGCGTGTACCGGTGGTGAGCACCAATGATTATGCGAATGTTTCACATACGCAAAGCTGTATTAACTTGAAGAGTACATGTGGAGCCGGCTCGGGTTCTGGCTCTATCAGCTATTGCTCTCCGCAACATAAGCGGGACACACTTTTAAAAGAACGGCAGCAAATACCAGTCGCCGGCTGCTATAAAAATGGCTCAGCCAATTATAATCGGCCAAATGCGCTGTCCGTTTGCTCTTCGCTCGACCTCCATGCTGGGTGTAACAGATCGACAACCAATGCTTCGGGGACTTTGGCTACACCGCATTCAGAAGTCTTAATTGTTAAAGACAGGTTTTTTGAGCCGCCCAAGCGGGGCATTGTGCGTATATATCACAGCAAAACGTAATCCATGGACGCCGACTTTCTGTTCAACGAATTTTTATTGTTACCGGCGGTGGTACCAATAATAGATGTGGCAAAGGATTCGCAGCTAGAGACATTGGAGTGAATCGTTGGTTTACTAAATAGCTAAACAAATGATTCTATTTGCCATGATTTCTTTTCCTGTAACTTAAAAAAAAGTATTGTTTATATAGCTCAAATAAAAATCTAACTATTTCCTTGTTCTAACACTTGTGACCCAATTATTGAAAGATTAACTAGTTAATTTTTCAATATATTTAGGAGCCTTGGATAATAATTGTATTCTTAACAGTTTTACTTCAGACCTGCGTTGTATACCCTAATCCCATTGAAAATAGGAATCCCGTTTCAGACTATATTAAGTACATATTTTCTTGATCAGGATGACAAGCTGAGTCCATATATTTATAAAGGCTTCGGAAAGAGAACGTGAAGGCTATAGATTTTTATTTTTTAGATCCCTTATCTCGCGCGCAGATCAAATCGACCTATATGGATTAATTTATAACAAGTAAGAAGGCTCTAGTCGAGACGGCTCGACTACGAGATCCCCTGAACCCTGCAAAAAAGTGATACTCTTCTTCTTTACGCACTTATGACCGAGTGCTCTGCTAACTGCGCAGTTGCTGCCGTGGCTTGGGGGTGGGTTGGGCTATACTTTGGACGCTTAAAACTCCATTTCTAAATGGGCGATCTTCATGAAACTGTCAGAATATATTAAGAGTACATAAATCTATCTATGTGCCAAATTGCAAGTCTCTAGTATTTGAAATGCGTTTTTTTTTTCGAATTGGGGGCGGAGGGGGCGTGGCATCAAAAATCTGAAAACAACAAAATCTGCGTATCCATAATATCTATCTAAATATGTAAAGTTGAAGTCTTTAGCTAAAACGGTGTAGAAGTTATTCTCAAAAAACATAAAAAATGGAAACGAATTTTTATCGATAATTTGGAAATGGGATGAGTTATCGAAAAAACAAAATAAACTCGTACTGCGTAGCTAACATACGCATGTTCATGTGAAATTTCAGCTCTCTAGCTTTTGTAGTTTCCGAAATCTCGACGTTCATACGGACGGACGGACGGACGGACGGACGGACAGACGGACAGGGCTCAATCAACTTATTTTTTTATGCTGATCAAGAATATATATACTTTATGGGTTCCCATTTTCAATGGGTTCAGGGTATAAAAAACTCCATGAAAATGAGAAATCAGGGTTTTGTGAAAACAAAAGCAGTACGATTGTATTTTTCAAAAGGGAACCAATGGGATCGCGTCGAGAAGAAATTTCAATTTTTGTGAGCTGCTTGCCGTTTGTGCCAGTATACATATATTTTTGTGAGAAGATAGCAGAGAGTAAAAAGCATAGGGCAGAAAGAGAAAGAGAGCAAGGGAAAGAGCGGCACATGTCAGGCCTTTTTGGAATATCAACCGTCACCGTCGAGCGCTCGAAGCGGAATGATTTTGCCATCAGCAATTTTTTTTTTCTGCCGACCCTAAAAGTAACAAGTAAGAAAGAAGGCTCTAGTCGAAACGGCTCGACTACCAGATACCCTGAACCCAGCAAAAAAGTGATACTCTTCTTTACGCACTTATGAGCGCGCGCTCTGCTAACTGCGCAATTGCTGCCGTGGCTTGTGGGTGGGTTGGGCTGAATTTTGGACGCTTATAACTCCATTTCTATATGGACGATCATCATAAAACTTTCGGAATATATTAAAAGCATCTAAATGTACCTATTTGCCAAATTGCAAGTCTCTAGTATTTGAAATGCGTTTTTTTTTTTAAATTGTGGGCGAAGGGGGCGTGGCATCCAAAATCTGAAAATTACATAATCTACATACGTATTCATAATATCTATCTAAATAAACAAATTGGAAGTATCTACGGTGCCAATTACATAATTCATGCATATAATAGCTTAGTAGTAATTGCTAAGATGGCAGAAAGCATTTTAACATAAATATACAAATATTAATAAATTTAAAAAATAAAATTTATAAGTTTTCGATCAATAAATGAAAAGTTTCCAGCGGGATTTGAACCCAGCTCGTTTGAAACTAACATGTAATCGCATTAACCATACAACACTGCCTGAGGGCCTACAATTTGTGGCATTAAGCATTACTTTTTCGCGATGAGCATGCACACACACACTTACTGTGTATTGCTACATGTATGAGCAGTTATGTGACTGTGTGCGAAACTTTTGCTGCCTGTAGCAATTGTAGGGACCAGCATCTGCAGTTTGTTCTCTTGCTACCTGCACGATTCAGTAGTTTGTCTATTTTGTATGGTTATATGTACATATATATGTATTATATGTACTATATGTAGAATGTGAAAATATGACCATGCCGGTTGAGCGATTGCAGCGCAATGAATTCGTCGGATCATATTGTGACTGCCCGAGCCTGAATAGACCAAACAGAAAAAATACGAAGTTGAATGGTCTCTTCGCTCATATTCTGGTCGTGAAAAAAGTTTGTTCTAGTTGTCCAGCCTATGTGTTGTATGGTTAGTGTTATAAAATAAAACAAATTCAACTCGATATCTCAACTGGAACTATTTTTGATCGCTCTCTCCATACAAGCGCAACCACTGTGCAATAGGCGTAGAAATATAACTTTTTGATCGATCTTCATAACATCTCACATAACATTAACTCACATGCCAAATTTCAGTGTTCTAGCTTTAACGGTGTAGAATATACGTTTTTCCCGATTTTCGACGCCCCCAATGGGCGTAGATATATCCGCCATAGCTTTTTGAACTTGGGTTGTCACCGCGAGTATACATTCTAAATTGCAACTCTCTAGCTCATCAACTAGTATGATTACTGGCATACGGGCGCAGGAATTTTCCAATTTGCCAGTGGCCCGATCGGGAACAGAGTCTAAAAATACTCTCTCTACTTTTCGCATTTTTGGAGAGTGGGCAACCAAATTTTGCAGTTATGTTACCCTCCGCTTTTTCTCAGAACTGGCCAAAAATTATGCGTCTACACCCACTGCGGGCGTGTCAAATCGGCAAAGAAGTAGTAGTAATTGCTAAGATGGCAAAAAGCATTAACACAATGAAAAGCGGCCTCAGAGCAACTGAATTGTTATTCGTAGTTACTAAGAATATATAAAGCTGGATTGTTAATTTTAATTATTAGACTTTAAGTGAATTTATTTGTAGAATCAGCTTTGTAATTTGAATTATAGCCCGAGCGCGCGAGTTATCGGTGGTGGTAATCCCCTGCCCCCACCTCAATCACTGCGGCGGGCTGAGGCAATACAGAAAAGCCCACGCAGCACTCGATCACATTCGGCACACATACATTAGATAGTCTCTGCGCAGACGAACAAATAAAAGAAATCACTTGCAACTTGCAACTGAACCAAAGCGGACGTTTTTTGAATAAGTAAATACTACACATAACATTCATACTGCTAATTCGCGCAATCCTTACGGCAATGCAACTTTGCCCGGCGTGGTGAAAGCTCTAAAGAGAACAGAGAGCACTCGCCGTGGTGAAGTTGAGCTTGAGCTTGAGCATAGGAGTGATTCGGTCCCAAACATTAAAAGTGTGCGGATGCGCTGAGATTTCGATCGCAGATTCGGGCCGGTTCGGACGCGCGATGTTAAGCTTACTTAACGAACAAAGTGGAAAAGAAAACCAGATCAGACAAGAAAAGAGAAGCAGCGTGATTTTTTCCTTCCTTATTGACTATATTAACAACACTCAACGATAAATTAGCCAATCCCCCTTAACTAAGTAGTGCAGCAAGGCAGTCCTGCTGCAATTAACAATTAACTAACGGTTAACATAGGCAGTTCAGAACGTGGAGCTTTCAGAACTCTGTGCTTGGAGCGGAAACAGTCGGCTACGCTTGGCCGTCCCTCGGCCAGTGGCTCTGCCTTACTAGCGTCGTACTAACAGCATCTCTCCCTTCCTCTTCTTGCAGTCCCGCCCCAAATAAATAATTTTTAGGGGACCCTGAGCAGACTGAGCCCACATCCCCTAGCAGTCAAAACCTAACCTTACAGATGTCGCGCGAGCGTGGCATATTAGATGCATGAGTAGAGTTTTTTGGCGTGTGTAAAGGGAATATACATATATGTATGTATGTGTTGGAACTAAGTTGATTTCATCCATAGTCGCGCACTTAGCGAAGCGAGTTTCAGTGCTTATGCTTTCGCGTTTATTTCTAAACTGCCTCACAATGCCAGTGTTCTTCCTCAGCATAAGCACCGAACCACACTCGACGACAGCGTTGTAGCGCTGTCGTCTCGCTAAAACGGTACTCCTTGAAGCGACAAAATGCAAAGAACCAATCAGAGCGCAACCAGCGCCTGACGCAATATTACCAATATGATGAAATTAGGAATTCTGGTGAAACCCAGCATTCTCTTACACAGCAACACACACACACACACGCACACAGCGCGTATGTGCAGTACGCAGAAACAATCACATACAGTACGTAGCAACATAGTTTGCCTTGACACGGCCATCCTGACCTTGACACGTCCTCGTGTAATATGCCAAACATTAACTTCAAAAATGTATTTGTAATAGATTTCAAACTTAATTCATCGTCTCTTTTAGACGGATATCCATCTGATAAAATATTCAGTTCAACATTTCTTCGTACAAACTTTTAACATTTATTCTTAATTAAAACATTTGAAAACATATTTCTTTCGATTCAATTCAATAACTTCACCTATGCAGGTTACAAAAATAAAACATGATGCATAATATTTTGCCAAATTCTCGATTTTACATTTTCTTTAACTAAAATTCCGAATTTAATTCAAAAAGAAACAATCATCGTCTCACTTGGACGGATAACCTTCGTCTCACTTGGACGTCTCACCATCGTCTCACTTGGACGGTTCACCATCGTCTCACTTGGACGTCTCACCATCGTCTCACTTGGACGGTTCACCATCGTCTCACTTGGACGGTTCACCATCGTCTCACTTGGACGGCTCACCATCAGCTTCTATCAGACCATTTGACGGGCCTGGATCTTCATCATCAATGTCCAGCTCATGGGGCACATTTCCCTCTGGAAGTTTTCTTGTGTCCTCGTGACAGTATTTATATAATCGTTTACTTGATAACGACTTTAACATGTATCTGTCACCGTCTAGGACTTCAACTACCAAAAATGGGCCCTTGAATTTTGGGTCTAGTTTTGTCTGGTGTCTCTCCTCGTTCTTGAGAAGGACATAGTCACCGACACTGTGTCTTACAACGGCGGCCTTGGACTTATCAAATCGATTTTTGTTGTAAGAGGCTAAAGATTTCATACTGCTACTTGCTCGAGCCCGTGTGGAGTCTAAGTCTACTTCCAATTCTGTGTCCAATGGAGGAACTAATCCAAGAGGTCGACCTTCTTTCCCTATTAACATTTCTAAGGGACTGGCCTCAGTTGCCCGATTTGTTGTGCAGTTTAAAGCTAGCTGCACCTCGCCAAGAGCATCTTGCCAGGGCCTTTGGCTTAATTCGACTGCAGTTAATAGGTTCTTCAGCGTGCTCATAACGCGCTCAACTTGTCCATTAGCACGACTTGCCCCAGTCGCGATTAAATGAAGCTTTATGGTTTTTGAACAGCAAAATTCTGCAAACTGTGCGCTAGAAAAACATCTACCCTGATCAGCTATAATGCGTGTTGGTGCACCAAACAAGGAAGTTGAAGACTTTATGGCCCTGATACAACTCTCCGTATCTATTTTGAGAGTGTGGTAAAGGTGTACGAATTTTGTGAAGCTGTCAATTTGAACAATGATATATTCCTTTAAATCACTTTTACCACTTAATTTGCCAGTAATGTCCATATGGACAGTGTGCCAAGGGATGCTAATCTTTGGTATAGGATGTAATTCTGCTTGAACTTTGCCGGAATGTGACTTTGCTGTCCTGCAGGTTATACAATTGTCAACAAATTTACGGACATATTTGTTCATTTTCTCAAACCAGTAAAATTGGTAAACTTTGTCAAGTGTTTTTTGCCAACCAAGGTGCATGATTGACTCATGTACCTGGTTAACTACTGACCATCTGAAATTTCGAGGCACAACTGGCAAGCATCGTGTCTTACCATTTTTTTGGATTTTACGAAACAACATCCCTTTTCTCAAATCATATGTTTTAGTTACTTCATCTAGTAGGTCATTTGAATTCAGTTTACTGACAAGGGCAGCAATATCCGGGTCCAATTGCTGTTCGGCAAACAACCAATTATTTGAGATTTCTGCTATGTTTATTCGCTTCTCGGGAATTTTTTCCAAAATTAATTGTTTCTGAGTAACTGGGTTTCTAGATAAAAAGTCGACATGTGCCATACGTTTTCCTTCTCTGTACTGTATGTCAAACTTGAAAGATTGTAAATAAGACCACCAGCGATGAACTCTAGGAGTTAAGTCTATTTTGGTTCGTGATGCCTTTAACGAATTACAATCTGTATAAACCACAAATTCTCTGCCAAGCAAGTAGTGACGGAAATGTTTAACGGATGCAAATACTGCCAGAGTTTCAAGCTCATAAGAGTGGTACCTAGACTCGGCTGGCGAAGTTGTTTTGCTAAAATATTCTACAACGTGAAGCTTATTGTTAATTCGATGTAAAAGCATGGCACCAAATCCGATTGAGCTAGCGTCGGTATGTAATTCTATAGGGTATTGCGGGTCGAATATTACCAGAACTGGTTCGTTTGTAAGAATAGTCACAATTTTCTTGCGAATGCTTTCCAACTCAGTAGTCCACGCAAAACTTTCCCTTCCTGATGTTAGGGAATACAACGGCTTTATGACTTGAGAGAATCCGGGTACGAATTTGCGAAAATAGGATGCAAGACCAATGAACTGTCGTACACCAAAAACCGTCTGTGGCGGTGGCAATGATGTTAACGCAACAATCTTTCGCGAGTTTGGTCGAATTTCCCCTGCTCTTACCTCATATCCCAGATATTGAACGACTGTTTTTAAGAAACTACATTTGTTAACATTAAAAATGAATCCAGCATCTGTGAGAATGTCTAGTACTATTTTTAACCTTTCCAATCCTAATTCGACTGTGGGTGACACGATCATGATATCATCCATGTAAACAATCACGTATGAATAGGCCAAGTCACCCAAGGCACGCATGACTGCCCGTTGGAAAACGGATGGCGCATTTTTGAGTCCGAACGGCATGGTCAGGAATTCATATTGACCATCCGGGGTCACAAATGCAGTGTATTCTATTGAATCGGGGTGGATAGGAATTTGGTGGAAACCACTCGCCATATCAAGACACGTGAAGTAATTTGCGCCACGCAGCCTAGCGATCTGGTCGCTAATGAGCGGCAAAGGGTACCTGTCTGCGATTGTGTTAGAGTTTAACTCTCTGTAGTCGACACAAAGTCGGTCTGTACCATTTTTCTTCTTGACAAGCAGCATAGGACTGGCAAAAGGGGAGCAACTGGGTCGAATAATGTTGCATTTAAGTAACTCACTTAACTTTTCTCGTACAATGTCTCTTTCTTCAGGGCTAAGTCTATAGGGCCGACGTTGTACAGTTTTGGTTGGATCGATCAAGCGAATTTTCATTTCCCCTGTCGTGACTCGTGTGGATGGTGCCCCTTTTACAAGTGCAGTGGAGTAATTCTCAAGCATTTTTATTAGTTTGTCTCTATCAGCCTCGCACAATTCGGTATCAAGATTTGTAAGGTCAACTGGTTCCCTATCTATTGAGCAAATATTTAGGGCTTTGGCTTTTACTACGTTAAACTTGTTTTGTGATACAGTGACATTAAATCCTTGTTTAAGAATTTCGCGGCCAATAACAATGTCGCTTTTCAAATGATTATCTTGCACTACATGGAACAATATTTGAAGTGCGTTCTCATTTATGGTGACCTGGCTTAATATTTGTAAGGTGCTATATATGCCAGCATCGCCTATACCTTTTAACATGATAATATTGTTAAAACGCTTACCAGCTAGCTTACTACATATTTTCTCTTTAATGAGTGAACACTCTGGGCCAGAATCAAAAGAAATTGGGTAAATCTCACCGAGCTGCATCATCACTCCAGTTGGCTCTGGTACAGAGCACTGGTTCACAGTCTTCCGTTGGAATGCTCCCTGTGTACTTGTTGATTCCTTTTTCGAGCATTGATTTGCGAAGTGTCCAGGCTGGCCGCACTTGAAGCAAGTAACAGTTGGCTTGTCTTGCTGAGATGTCGCGTCGCCCTTTTGTCGCATTTTGGCTCTGCACTCAGCAATTTTATGTCCTGGTTTGCCACAGAAATGGCACACTATTGTCAATATTCTCCTCTTCTTGGCGTCAGGTCCAGGTCCGGAGTCGTCATCACGGTCGGCATTACGATGCTTTCTAAAGGTGAATGCGCCTAGTTCGGATTGCAAGTCACTTCTAGTTTGAACTTTTGACGTGAACACAATCCGTTCCAAGCGGTTATCCACATTGGCTAAATGCGCGAGCACAATTGACACAGCAATTTCTTCGATGTTTTTGTTTTTCCAATTGGAAGTTAGAGTGGTCACCAAACGGCTAGCATAAACCGCAAGACATTCGCCGTTAGTTGGGCGACTGTTTAGTAGATTTAGAAACATTGCCGACGGCGTTTCACTATTTTCGTAGCGGCGGAGGAATAATTCCTTAAATTCAATCCACTTAATGCCGGGATATGCAATTTGAGTTAGCCACTGTGAGGCACTGCCCACCATAGCTTCGCTTAGTGCCATGATGAGTCTGCTTCCTTCTAGGGGCTGTTCCGTTAATATAATGTCAGCTGTGATGGACCACTTTGAGGCATCTGCACCTGCAGTGTCAGAGAAAAATTTTGGCAAAGTGACGCCACGAGTCTGCTGTTGCTCGCGTGTTGGCGCTTGCATGGTTCTTGCAAGCTCTAGCAGATTCTGGTTCTGCATTTGTAAAATTATGCGCCACTGATCCTCTGAGAATGCAGGAGGTGGTGCTGATCCCACTTCTGATGTTGGAACTAAGTTGATTTCATCCATAGTCGCGCACTTAGCGAAGCGAGTTTCAGTGCTTATGCTTTCGCGTTTATTTCTAAACTGCCTCACAATGCCAGTGTTCTTCCTCAGCATAAGCACCGAACCACACTCGACGACAGCGTTGTAGCGCTGTCGTCTCGCTAAAACGGTACTCCTTGAAGCGACAAAATGCAAAGAACCAATCAGAGCGCAACCAGCGCCTGACGCAATATTACCAATATGATGAAATTAGGAATTCTGGTGAAACCCAGCATTCTCTTACACAGCAACACACACACACACACGCACACAGCGCGTATGTGCAGTACGCAGAAACAATCACATACAGTACGTAGCAACATAGTTTGCCTTGACATATGTATATGTCGCAGCGTCGTTACTGTTCTGAGTCTCTTCCATTATGTCGTCACACACAAACTTATTTAGAGCGAAGTGAATTCCGACCGGCGCGTGTAATTGTCTGAATGCGACGGACTTTACATTTCTTCTTGATCACGCATTGATCTACGTTTCTTTTACGCACGCAGGCCGGACTACACTCAGCAACAGCGCGACAACGGCGTCGCCTCACTCGTACGGTATTTTAGCGCCAATCATATTCTGCGCTGTAGTCAAATTCTAAGAAGGATTTCACAATATACGAAACTCATAACGCAGTTGCGGCTTGAAAGCAGAGTGGGCAAACTATGCTCATGCGACAGACACGTACAGTGGTCAAAATTCGTTTATAACGCGAATATAAATCAGTTGGCTGGTCCCTTGAAAAAACTTCGTTAATTCGTAAAAATCCCATACATCTTGCCTCTTAAAAATCGTTTCGAAACCTTTTATAATTCGCAATTTCGTTTCGAAACCTTTTATAATTCGCAATTTCGTTTCGACATCTCTTGTAATTCGTAATTCTTGATTTTGCTGAAAGTTAAACTACTGTTAGGTCTCGCAGAATATTATGCATGGCTCCTTTTTATACCCTGAGCCCACTGAAAATGGGAGTTCAGTGTATAATAGTTTTGTGAAAATGTATGTAACAGGCGGAAGGAGACGTCGCTGTATGACTCGTATGTTAGTTACGCAGTACGAGGTTATTTTGTATTTTCGATAACTTATCCCATTATACCCTGAACCCATTGAAAATGGGAATTCAGGGTATAATGGTTTTGTTAAAATGTATGTAACAAGCAGAAGAAGATGTCGCAGACCCCATAAAGTATATTTATTCTTGATCAACATAAAAAATAAGTTGATCTAGCCCTGTCCGTTTGTCCGTCCGTCCGTCTGTATGAACGTCGAGATTTCGGAAACTACAAAAGCTAGGGAGCTGAATGAATACTCGTATGTTAGTTACGCAGTACGAGTTTGTTTTGTTCTTTCGATAACTCATCCCATTTCTAAATGATCAATAAAAATTCGAAATTTTGTTTTCAATTTTTTTGGGCATAACTTCTACACCGTTTTAGATAGAGACTTCGAACTAATATATTTAGATGGATATTATGGATATGCAGATTTTGTGATTTTCAGATTTTGGATGCCACAACCCCTTCGCCACCCATTTGAAAAAAAAAACGCATTTCAAATACTAGAGACTTGGCACATATGTATATACATTTAGATACTCTTAATCTACTCTGCAATCGTCCATCTAGAAATGCAGTTTTAAGCGTCCAAAGTTCAGTCCAACCCACCCCCAAGCCATGGCAGAAACTACGCGGTAAGCAGAGCGTGCGCTCATACGTTCGTAAGGAAGAAGAGTATTAGTATTTTTGCAGTGTTCAGGATATTTCGTAGCGAACAGTCTCGACTAGTGCCTTTTTACGTGTTTATCTCTCTCTTTGTTTTTAGCTGCTAAGTTGGTCGCCTACCTGCTGTTCGCTTGTGTCTAAAATATATTGAGTTCAACGAATAGTGAAAGTAGTCAAATGTAGCCTGTAAAAAGTGTAAGTTGTTGGTGGAGCTACCTCAGCTAAAGATTATTGGCATATTTACATGGATTACCAACTCTGTGTGTGTAAATATGTGTGTGTTTGCTTGCTATATGAGTGTGTGCTTTCTGTTCTACTTTCCGGTATTTTGAGGTGAGTTATAAAAATTTAGCTAATTCATCTTTAGAGTTAGAGTCTCCAAGTCTTCTGCATATACATATATAGATACTAATTTATAACAATTTCGATTTTTGTCAAATTTTAGACTCCGGTCCCCACTTCGCCCCACCACCCCCAAATGTGAAAAAAATGCAGTTCTAATACTAGAGACATGCAGTTTGGTTTAGCATATGATATGAATATCATAATCATAATGTCAATACGATTGTCCATCTAGAAACAGAATTATTAATCATCAAAGTTTTCTCATCAAAACCCATGCGACGCAGCAGCAAAGCAGCGAGACAGCAAGACGCTTGCACACATGCATACACACATACATACATGCCTACAAGCGTAGATCAGCGTCTATGCGTGCAGAAACGAATCGAATAATTCTTGGAATATTATTCGTTCGAAGAAGGGCTCAGGGGATTTCGTAGTCGAGCAGTCTCGACTACAGCTTTCTTACTACAGCTCTCTAGCTTTTGTAGTTTCCGAAATCTCGACGTTCATACGGACGGACGGACGGACGGACGGACGGACGGACAGACGGACAGGGCTCAATCAACTTATTTTTTTTATGCTGATCAAGAATATATATACTTTATGGGGTCTGCGACATCTCCTTCTGCCTGTTACATACATTTTCACAAAACCATTATACCCTGAATTCCCATTTTCAATGGGTTCAGGGTATAATAACATGTAATCGTTAGCTAAGCTTAATAAGTTCACTGCTACCAACGCATAATTCAATCGAACTTCTTACAATACAATATCATGCAGCCTTTTGAATGTAAGCATAGAAAGTCGTTTGCTGCTTACTATGCACACTGGGCGGAATTGCCAAATAAGTGCTATAAAGTCAAAAATTCTATGGAGCCAAAAATGATATATGATATATATGAAGAATCAAACAATGTTTTTGTTAAAAATGCAATACTTTCATTAAAATCAAGTTTCAAAGTCAGCTGATTAGTCAGCTGATTTTGGCGACAAAATTGGTGTGAAATTTGTATTCACTTTGCTTGGCAAAACCCATCCAAAATGTTAATCTTGTGTGGAGTAAAACTTTACCTTCTGCGTTTTTGTGCGTTATATACTATACATCAAAATAAAGTAAAAAGTGTGTACTAAAAGTTAGTAATGACTCCGTTTGCGGCTTTTTGCGGCTCTTGCGGTACTTTGCATTTGCAGCTCAGCTTTTTTAGATATAGTTCAATAGTAGAATAAATAAATTAAGGCCTTATTAAGTATGAAATTAATACAATTATATATACTATTAATATTAAAAAAATATATTCTATTACATAAAAAATTCAAAGAAATGATCCTTCTATTAAAATTTTTTTACTTTATTTATAGCTCTCACACTTTCCTTTGTGATCACGTATACGCATTGTTGCCATATATGGGCTATTTTTGGAGGCGTGGTCAAATGACTTAAAACTTTGTTTTTATACTTTGTTCCCAAAGGGAAAAAAGTATATTGGTTTTGTGCAATGTCCGTCTTGCTGTCCGTCCGTCTGTCCGTCTGTCCGTATGAACGCAATATTTTTCGGCGCTATTACTTTATTTATAGCTCTCACACTTTCCTTTGTGATCACGTATACGCATTGTTGCCATATATGGGCTATTTTTGGAGGCGTGGTCAAATGACTTAAAACTTTGTTTTTATACTTTGTTCCCAAAGGGAAAAAAGTATATTGGTTTTGTGCAATGTCCGTCTTGCTGTCCGTCCGTCTGTCCGTCTGTCCGTATGAACGCAATATTTTTCGGCGCTATTAGAGCTAGAGACTTGAAATTTTAAACATATACTCATATATGCTCCCGAATTATAAAGTGTAAAAATTTTCCCGATCCGCCCACTAGGGGCGTGGCAAATCGGAAAACTCTTCCGCCCATAGTTAAGTTATCATACTAGATGATGAGCTAGAGAGTTGCAATTTGAAATGTATACTCGGGGTGACAACCCAAGTTCAAAAAGCTATGGCGGATATATCTACGCCCATTGGGGGCGTGGCAAATCGGGAAATACGTATCTTCTACACCGTTAAAGCTAGAACGCTGAAATTTTGCATGTGAGTTAATGTTATGATTCTAAGAAGATCGATCAAAAAGTTATATGTCTACGCCTATTGGGGGCGTGGCAAATCGGACCTGAATATATAGTGATTTTTCAAATTGTGCTATATTTTGAACACTATTGACACTAGAGACTTGAAATTTTGCATGTATACTCGGGTTGACAACCCAAGACTAATAAGCTATGGTAGATATATCTACGCCCACAGGGGGCGTGGCAAACCGCAAAAGTTTATATCTCCTACAGTTTTAGAGCTAGAAGCTTGAAAATCGGATGGTTGAGTTACTAATGTTCTCCTCTATCGATGCCCCAAAAATAATTTTTCAGCCTCTTTGGGGGCGTGGCATATCGAAAAATACCCTGTAATTTTCGCATTTTTGAAATGTAAGCAACCAAATTTTGCAGTCATGTTAGCCTAAGTACTGGCAAAAAATTATGCGTCTACGCCCACTGGGGGCGTGGCAAATCGGCAAAGAAGTTTGTTGTGGCCAACTGCATAATTCATGCATATAATAGCTTAGTAGCAATTGCTAAGATGGCAAAAAGCATTTTAACATAAATTTAATAATATTAATAAATTTTAAAAAATAAAACTGATAAGTTTTTGATTAATAATTAAAAAGTTTCCACCGGGATTCGAACCTAGGTCTTTTGAAAACAACATGTAATCGTTAGCTAAACCTAAATCAATTCACAGCTGATCAGCTGACTAGCTGATCAGCAGCTTGTGACGAAACAAAACAATACAATCGCAATTCTTGCAATATGTATACACTTTTGGATGTGTATACACTTACACATAAATACATATATGCATGCATAGAAAAACTGCTTGCCACACAGCGTGGCAAATCGGAAAAATTGTTTTAGTTTTTGCTTAAATGCAAAATTCATATGCGTATGTTTATAAATTATCATCAATTGGCAGCAAGCATTTTATAATAAATATACAAATATAAAAAAATAAAAAATAAATAATTTTTGAAAAAAAGTTTTCTGCGGGATTCGAACCCACGCACCTAAGTATAGCTTGCATAGTGCTTACCACCAGCGCCACTGCCCTGACCTGCACTCCATTAACTAAAACCAAATAAGACATTGTAATGCATTGCTAGAGCGCCTTTTGACAAAACTAAAATAACGATCGAAAAATTCCCAATTCAGTCACAATTCGTAGAATATTCTGGCATGCAAACTTTTGTATGTATACTTAGAAAATTGTGTATACTCGTATAGTGTGTACATGTGTAAATCTGTATGTATGTGTAGGAAAAACGTTTGTTGCTTGCCATGTACGTTTTCTAATTGCCGAAATATTTCGTTAATTAAATGTTTATTAAATAAATAAGATGCACCTATGGGAACAAAGTATATCGCAGTTAGTGGCGCCTAACTGCAACGTTCTTACTTGTTATGTTTAGAGTGATATATTTATAAAATATACCATTTTCAGCTCGATTTGTGCAATATTAGACTTTTTGCCACTTTTTTGGCGATTCCGCCCAGTTGTGCCATGTACGTTTGCTAATTGCCGAAATATTTCGTTCATTAAATAAACGGCACCTACGGGAACAGAGTCTCTCGCAGTTAGTTGCGCCTAACTACCTTCTTACTTGTTTTTGGAGGGTTCAGGGTATCTCGTAGTCGAGCCGTCTCGACTAGAGCCTTCTTACTTATTTCCAGCTACGCTTTAGTTGGCCAACTATGTATGTTTATCGAAATTAATTGGCTGGCAGTCAATCTCACTGGGCCCAAATAATAAATAAGCCAAATGGCTCCTACGATCAGCAAGAATTGTCATACTTAAATTATTTAAATATATATTGCTGGCCTTACCAATTGGATGAAGTAACTAGCAACTTGTTATTGTTTGGCGCGCAGTACAAAATGAATAAATATGCAGTTATAGTGCATTTCAAATTTACATACATCAATCAATTTATAGTCAACTTATCATGTTGCTTGTTCGAGACTTTCGCAATGCTACGGCCGGTGCCGCATAACATTTATGAACGCCAAAAACGAAAGACCTAAGATAAAAATTTGTTGCTGGATGCCTAGTGCAGCAGCTTACTTAACTGTGAGCATAAGCTCACTTTTGTTTAGGATACATACAGACACAGAAATAGAAAAACCTATCACCGCCACTTGCCAATTGCAACACAAATGCTTTCGGTATTCGGGCAGTTGCAGCGGATGTGCATAAATCTTGACAGCCAATATTAGGCAGCTTTGTACAAATTTCTAAAAGCTTAGTTTTTATATTCATTCACTAAGTGAACTGAGAATATTGATTTTGTGCAATTTTCGTCCCGCAAAATCGCGTTAAACAGTTTTTTCTACTGTTTTTAATTAGAATCTTCAAAATTTAATGGTTCAGTTACTAATAACCCTTCTATCGATGACTCAATGATATCTTTTTATTTTTTGGCATATCGAAAATTATCCTGTAATTTTCACATTTTTGCAGCGTAAGAATCCAAATTTTACAGTTACGTTACCATCGGCTTCTAAGAACTGGACAAAAATGATATGACCACGGCCACTGAGGGCGTGGCAAACCAGAAGCGAAGTTTGCGTTCGTAAAAAAGAAGAGTATTCATTTGTTTGCAGGGTTCAGGGTACCTCATAGCCAAGCCATCTCGACTAGAGCCTTCATACTTGTTAATTTTTGTGGAATGAGGGAGAAATTCGAAATCATTATCACTATCTGTAGATCGAATTCAATTTAATTTTTTTTTTTTTTTTATAATTTTAGTACGTATTTTGGACAACCTTTGAAATTTATTTCTGAATTTACTTGTTCTGCTCCTTACTTTGGAATATGCAGAACGTTAATTATGTAGGAAAACGAAAACATTAAAATAATGTAAATGATTCATTTATTTGTAGCTCAGATTAAATTGAAGAGCTTTCACAACATAAGGTAGTCTTAAATTTTCTTCGGTTTCACATGTCGACTCAAGAATTATTTTTCTGACGTCACAGATTCATTTGTGTTTGTATTTCTGTTGCTCTTCCTTTGTTGTCAGTGCAGCAACTGGTTAGTGGTGCAGCTGAAGATCACAGCATGACGGCAATAATGTTAATGACTAAGAAGAAGCAAATGAAGACAAGAGCCTAAAAACTTAAATTCGAAATCAAATGTGCTGCACGATCATTACCGTCTGTTGTCGGCAGATTTACGTGAACAGGTTGTGAAGTTAACGTCAACAGCAGCTACAACCATGTACACATGCTCATACACACAAACATACATGTATGTACATATATACATACATAGGTATCATATGCCAAAGCCCAACTAAAGCTCAAATTGTAGCTTCAACAGCGACGACGGTGACTACGAAAAACCGAAAAATAGTTACGCAGCCGCAGTTGCCGCCTCATCTCAGTCACCGACGAACGCGCCAAGCGACCGCAACGTAAAACTCTAAACGTTAAACAAGCGAACAAAATAAGAAGAGGAATAGCAAAGCTAACGCAATAAGCGAAAGCGACTAACAAGTGTAGAGTGCGCATTGCTGTCTGTGCATGTAAGACTGAGCAGCTTAACGGTTGTGTGGGTCTGTCTGTCTTCATCTCTTTCTCGCGTTCGCGTTTCTTTGATCATCTTCTGCGAGTACAATGTGAGAGAGTTTTTTTTTCATTTGTATACCCTGAACCCATTGAAAATATGAATTCAGGGTATAATAGTTTTATGAAAAGAAGAAGACCCCATAAAAAAATAAGTTGATATAGCCCTGTCCGTCTGTCCGTCCGTTCGTTTGAACGTCGAGATTTCGGAAACTACAAGATCTAGAGAGCTGAAATTTCAGATGAATACTCATACGTTTATTAAGCAATACGAGTTTATTGTGTTTTTTCGATAACTCATCCCATTTCCAAGTTATCGATAAAAATGGAAAATTCGTTTACTTTTTTTTAACGTTCTACATCGTTTGAGCTAAAGATTTCGAATTGATATATTTGGATAGATATTATGTATATGCAGATTTTGTAATTTTCAGATTTTGGTTCGCCCCCAATTTGAAAAAAAAAAAATAAATAACGCAATAGACACATATATATTCCGAAAGTTTCATGAAGATCGTCCATCTAGAAATGGAGTTATAAGCGTCCAAAGTTCAGCCCAACCCAACCCAATCCGCGGCAGCAACAGCACAGCGCGGTTATCAGAGCATACGTTCGTAAAGAAGTTGAGTATTAGTATTTTTACAGGGTCCAGGGTATCTTGTAGTCGAGTCGTCTCGACTAGAGCCTTCTTACTCGTTTTTTATTTAAAGTTGTTGAGTGTATGGTAAAGTGAAATGGAATTTGTTGAATGTTAATAGCACGCTGCTGAGAGCAAAGCGACATAAACGGACAGCGAGTCGAACATTTCATTCAACTTGCTGATAATAAAAACAACAAAAGCATCAAAAACAACAACCACCTACGACGATTTGGAGAAAATAGTCGATAAACAGTGAAGACAGCAAAAAATTAAGAGCGGACCAGAAATAAAAAAAAATCAAAGGAAATGTAAGTATTTTCTTAATTGTTTATTAGAGAATTTAATATTCGTTGGCGATTTTCAATCTACGGCTGCTACTTCTGCCTATAGCAACTGCCATATAGAATTAGCATAATATCGAATTTGTATTAAATACAAATATCTCTATTTGCAAAAAAGGAAGAAGGCTCTAGTCGTGACTGTTCGACTATGTGATCTCCTGAGCTCCGCAAAAAAGTGATACTCTTTTGTTGTTTAAGCATACATACATACGTATGTATGTATGTACATATGTATATGTATAAGCGCGTGCTCTGCTAACTGCGTAGTTGATGCCGTGGCTTAGGGGTGTATTGGACTTTGAACGTCATTACCTCTATTTCTTCATTAAACTTCCAGAACGAAAATTAGCATAAAAAAAAGTAAATTTCGATTTTGTATCGTTAATAAGCACAGGAACAGGATGAGTTATCGAAAAAAAAAAAAAAAAAAAATAAAATAAATAAATAAATCCGTACTGAATACCCCCAATTCACCCCCATCCCTCCAAATGTGTGAAAAATTTATTTCAAATATCAAAAACATACAGTTTGGTTAGTCATATATGTATGTACATATGAATGACATTATCATAATCTGAAAGTGTGATTACGAAAGTCTATCTACAAGAAGATTTTTTTATCAAATGAGTCTACATAACATAGTATATGCGTATCCGCATAATGAAGGAGTATATCAACTTTGTTTCAGAAAATCCATAACTACTACCATTTCGAAGTTATCGATTACAAAGTTTATGGAGAATCAGTTACAAAATTATATATCATTCATCTAAAGAGCCAGATTCTCCAAGTTTTTACATATATATAGTTCATAATTTAAAACAGTTTTATTTGTTTATTTTTTTATACTCTGTTCCCAAATGGAAAAAGAGTATATTTAGTTTGTGCTATGTCCGTCTTGCTGTCCGTCCGTCTGTCCGTATGAACGCAATATTTTTCGGCTCTATTAGAGCTAGAGACTTGAAATTTTGAACATATACTCATATATGCTCCCGAATTATAAAGTGTAAAATTTTTTTTCGCATTTTTGGAATGTAAGCAACTAAATTTTGCACTCATGTTAGCCTCGGCTCTTTCTAAGAACTGGCCAAAAATTATAATTATAATTATAATTATATAATTAATGCATATATTAGCTTAGTAGTAATTGCTAAGATGGCAGAAAGCATTTCAACCTAAATATGCAAATATTAATGCATTTAAAAAATTAAATTGATAAGTTTTCGATTAATAAATAAAAAGTTTCCAGCGGGATTTGAACCCAGGTCTTTTGAAAATAACATGTAATCGTTAGCTAAATCTAAATAAATTCACAGCTGACCAGCTGATCAGCAGCTTGTGACAAAACAAAACAATACAATATATGGAATATGTATACACACTTGGATGTGTATATACTAGCACTAACCATACAACACAACAACAACAATGTTACGTTATATACGTACAAACATCTGTGTACACATACATACATACAGTGGCTCACAGCTTATTTGATACAGTGCAACTTTTCGACTTTACCCTTCCTTAATATCGAAAGGAGAAGGTATATCGAAAAATTTTAAATGCACTTATTTAGCTATATATTTAAATTAGTAAAGTTTTAAGTATTGGTACTTCCAGGAAATTTTGTTTTTGGCGTGGCAGTCAAACTTTACGGGTATATGTCGCTTTTAGAGCTCCCAGCTTATTTGATACAGTCTGTTTTATGTAAATAAAATTGCCATATACAAGGCGTTTTTTGTCTTTCGCGCATTATGCTATGTTTGGTTAATATAGAAGACAATTTTTTTTTTGCGATCTGCAATACCTTAACACACTAGGAAAAAATATATTGTATAATGAGCCCACGAACAACAATTGAGAAGCGTGAACTGGTCATTTGCCCTTTTAAAAAAGGATAGAGTGGCTGCAAAAGTACAGAGCTATTGAAATTAAGTTCCTCCACAGTCTACCATATTATATCTACCATATTATGGACTTTAAAAAAGATAATCCTTTAAAAAACAAGAGCCAACAGGCACCAATTAAATTTTCACTGAGTCCGACTAGCGCTACAGAGCTCGAAAAATTCTAGTTAACTCCAAGTTATCTTCTTTAAAGTTGGGGGAAGAGGTTGAAAATGAACTGGCCAAGGTTTCGAGAGCATAAGCTATTCGGCGTGTGTTGCTCGACCATGATTTCAAAGCAAAGTAGCTCGAAAGAAGCTGTTTAAAACAAAGAAGAATTACCTAAGCAGACTAGCCTTTCATAAGGATCACATTTTGAAGGACTCCTCGTTTTGGAAAATTGGGATTTTCTCGGGGGAGTCAAAATTTCATATTTTGAGCTTCGGCAGGATGTTTTATGTGTGGAGAAAGCCAAATACTGAGCTCAACAAAGAAAACCTTAAAGCAACAGTGAATGCCGGTATGACATTGACGACGGTATGGTTTGGGCTTGTATGTCCGCAGCCGGAGTCGGTACTTTGGTATTCATCGATAAAATTATGTAGAAAATTCATTACCTTCATATAAAATAAAAAATTTTGATCCGAAGTTCCAAAAAACTGGCTGTAGGCAACGGTCTCCGTTTCTACTAAGACAACGACCCGATCCGCAAAGCACTTTTAGTCAACAGCGTCAGAAAACATAAGAATTGTAACAAAGAAGACCCAAAGAGAACCTTACTGGAGGAATGGCCCAAAATAACGCCAAGCTATACTCAAAACTTGATGGATTCAATGACAAATAGGCTGCAAGCTAAAAAAAAAACTAAGTGAATGCAAACCAACCATTAAATTGAAGGGTAACCTTAAATTTTAGTATTTTACTGGCACTATATCAAATAAGCTGTGAGGGAATTTTTGTATATTATTTTGTTGTTTTTTTTTTCTAATTTTTTTTTGCTGTTGAACAGCATTATTTTTGTTTTATAAAACAAGGAATTGCCCTCTTTAAAATGACATTTAAAGTATTGCGATATCATTTATAGTTTTTGAATTACAGCAAGAGAAAATTTTAAAATTGAAGTGTATCAAATAAGCTGTGAGCCACTGTATATGCATGCATAGAAAAACTGCTTGCCACGCAGCGCGGCAAATCGGAAAGCATAAAGCAATTTTAGTTTTTGCTTATATGCACAATTCATATGCGTATGTTTATAAATTATTATCAATTGGCAGCAAGCATTTTATAATAAATATACAAATATAAAAAAAATTAAAAAATAATAATTTTTGAAAAAAAGTTTTCTGCGGGACTTGAATCCACGCACCTAGGTATAGCTTGCATAGCGCTTACCACCAGCGCCACTGCCATCATCTGAACCTCGCTAACTAAAACCAAATAAGCCATTGCTAGAACGCCTTTTGACATAACTAATAAAAATTCGAAATTCAGTCACAACTCTTAGAATATTCTGGCATGCAACCTTTAGTATGCATACATAGAAAATTGTGTGTATACTCGTATAGTGTGTACATGTGTAAATCTGTATGTATGTATAGGAAAAACGTTTGTTGCTTGCCATGTACGTTTGATAATTGCCGAAATATTTCGTTAATTAAATGTTTATTAAATAAATAAGATGCACCTATGGGAACAAAGTATTTCGCAGTTAGTTGCGCCTAACTGCAACGTTCTTACTTGTTTTTTGTAGGGTTCAGGGTATCTCGTAGTCGAGCCGTCTCGACTAGAGCCTTACTTGTTCCTTTTGGGAAATGAGTCTAGTTATGGTGCAAAAAAGTTTGTTGTAGTTGTCCAGTCTATGTGTTGTCATAGTTATCAAAGTTATTGACACAGATCTTTACGTACAGAGAACTCTATATAGGAAATCTATATATGTAAATGTCTGTTTCGACGCTGGAACTCATGGTGTATGAGTATTACGACTAACCATACAACAACTGTGTTGTAGTGGTAGCGCCGATTAAAAGATTGAAATCGAGTTGGTGACAGAGGAAATGAGTGTAAAGGCAGGCCAATGTCGCTATTCATGTCGACGAGTTTGACCGGTTTAGCAGCAACTGCAACATGAAGAGTCAAAAACTATATCCGCACAAAAAAGTGGACACGCTTCGTCACTTTCACTTGTCACTAGATACCCGAAATCAACAACAATAATTAAGAAAGCTACTGACGAAGGTATCCTCGACGATTTTATACCCTGAACCATTGAAAAATTGGAAATTCGGGTATAATGGATTTGTTAATGTATGTAACAGAAAGAACTAGGCGTGGAAGATATTGCCCTTATAACGATGAATTAAATGAATATTCCTCTATCAGTCTGTCCATCCGCACAAACGCCTATTTTTCTTAAACCACAAAAGCAATACGAGTTTTTATACTCATTGACGAAGTGAAATGAGTGTATTAGTTTTGTGCAATGTCCAGTGTCTGCGTCCGTCCGTATGCATGCCTTATTTTACGACGCCGTTAAAGTTAGAGACAATATACTCATGTATACGCATTGAGGCCTGTCAGACCGGATAAAACGTATGTAAGTTTATGTTATGAAGGAATACACTTGACTGCGGTGGTATTCAGTTCAGTATTAAATTTATTCTTCTGAGTCCGGGCTATTAGACTCTGTTCCAGTGATTGAAAATGCTATGCTACAACGGAGTATTTGTTTTTGCTCTCGCTATTGCTCTGATTTCGAAAGGCTACGTAGCATAGCAGAGAGCACAAAAACAAAACGAATGCTCTTCTGCTCTGCTCTATAGCATAGAACATCGGAGCACAGAGCAATAGCACAAGCATTGAAAGCGAAGCAAACAAACACTGCTCTGTTCCCTTAAAAAGGGAAAAAGAGTCTATTGGATTTGTGCAATGCCCGTCTTGCTGTCCGTCCGTCCGTCTGTCCGTATGATCGCAATATTTTTATGCGCTGTTCTCTAACAGCGAGACTTGAGACTAGAGACTTGAAATTTTAAACATAGTATGCGTCTACGCCCACTGGGGGCGTGGCAAATCGGCAAAGAAGTTTCTTGTGGCCAACTGCATAATTCATGCATATACATAATAGCTTAGTAGCAATTGCTAAGATGGCAAAAAGCATTTTAACATAAATATAATTTATAAGTTTTCGATTAATAAATTTTTAAATACCATGTAATCGTTAGCTAAACCTAAATAAATTCACAGCTGATCAGCTGATCAGCAGCTTGTGATAAAACAAAACAATACAATCGCAATTCTTGGAATATGTATACGCACTTGGATGTGTATACACGTACATACAAACATCTGTGTACACATACATACATACATACATATATTGATGCATAGAAAAACTGCTTGTCACGCAGCGTGGCAAATCGCAAAAGCAGTTTTAGTTTTTGCCTAAATGCACAATTCATATGAGTATGTTTATATTTAAATATCTTATTATCAATTGGCGCTGGCAGCAAGCTTTTATAATAAATATAATATAAAACAAGTAAGAAAGCTGTAGTCGAGACTAGTCGACTACGAAATCCCCTGAGCCCTTCTTCGAACGAATAATATTCCAAGAATTATTCGATTCGTTTCTGCACGCATAGACGCTGATCTACGCTTGTAGGCATGTATGTGTGTATGCATGTGTGTAAGCATTGCAAGCGTCTTGCTGTCTCGCTGCTTGGCTGCTGCGTCGCATGGGTTTTGATGAGAAAACTTTGATGATTAATAATTCTGTTTCTAGATGGACAATCGTATTGATATCTTCAGATTATGATTATGATATTCATATCTATATTCTAAACCAAACTGCATGTCTCTAGTATTTGAAATGCATTTTTTACACATTTGGGGGTGTAGGGGGGAAATGGAGGAATCCCAAATCTGACAAAAATCGAAATTGTAATAAATTAGTATCTATATATATGCAGAAGACTTGGAGACTCTAAACTCTAAAGATGAATTAGCTAGAATTTTATAACAGGTTCCCGATAAGTTCGTTTATCGATAACTTTGCAAATATACTAGTTATCGAATTTCTGAAATAAACTCGTACTGCGCGTGCAATATACGAACCTAACACAAAAAGAATGAACTCTCTAGCTTTTGTATCTTCGGAAATCGACGCGTTCATACATACGGACGGACGGACGGACGGACAGACGGACAGGGCTAGATCAACTTATTTTGTTATGCTGATCAAGAATATATATACTTTATGGGGTCTGCCACGCCTCCTTCTGCCTGTTACATACATTTAACAAAACCATTATACCCTGATTTCCCATTTTCAATGGGCTCAGGGTATAAAAATACACACATATAAAACAAGTAAGAAGGCTGTAGTCGAGACGGCTCGACTACGAGATCCCCTGAACCCTGCCAAAAAGTGATACTCTTCTTATTTACGCACTTATGAGCGCGCGCTCTGCTAACTGCGCAGTTGCTGCCGTGGCTTGGGGGTGGGCTGGGCTGAACTTTGGACGCTTATAACTCCATTTCTAGAAGGACGATCTTCAGGAAACTTTCGGAATATATTAAGAGCATCTAAATGTACCTATTTGCCAAATTACAAGTCTCTAGTATTTGAAATGCGTTTTTTTCAAATTCAGGGCGAAGGGGGCGTGGCATCCAAAATCTGAAAATTACATAATCTGCGTATTCATAATATCTATCTAAATAAACAAATTTGAAGTCTCTAGCTGAAACGCTGTAGAAGCTACGCCCAAAAAACCAAAAAAATGTAAACGAATTTTCGATTTTTTATCGATAATTTGGAAATGTGATGAGTTATCGAAAAAACAAAACAAACTCGTACTGCGTAGCTAACATACGAGTATTCATGTAAAATTTCAGCTCTTTAGCTTTTGTAGTTTCCGAAATCTCGACGTTCATACAGACGGACAGACGGACAGACGGACGGACGGACGGACGGACGGACGGACGGACGGACGGACGGACGGACGGACGGACGGACGGACAGACGGACAGGGCTAGATCAACTTATTTTTCGATGCTGATCAAGAATATATATACTTTATGGGGTCTGCGACTTCTCCTTCTGCCTGTTACATACATTTTCACAAAACTATTATACCCTGAATTCCCATTTTCAATGGGTTCAGGGTATAATAAAATAAGAATAAGAAATCATGAAGGACTTAGGCGAGACTAGAACCTGCGACACCCCAACATTCATCGCATCTGCCTAGCCATCTATTCCACGGCTCACTTAAACCGGAGAGTAGCGAAAACGAATGAAATTCGCCATATGGAAAAAAACAAAAAAAACTAAAGCAGTGGCTGAAAATACAAATACAATTCAAAGACAATTCTAACGCAATTCAAAAACAATTGTGATTCTTAGAATATGCACGCATAGCAACATAGAAAACGGCCCAAGATTTTTTGTGTGTATATGTGCACACGCATACGAAAATTGATTTGCATTGCTCAACGTTGCTTGCATTTCCATTGTTATTTTAATTGTTTTTAAATTTTTTAAATATATAATGGAATGTAATGAGAATTTCAGCATATGATCTACATATTCTATTTAACATTTTAGGCTTTTTTTTAGAAATCATAACTCTTTTACAATTAGCTTTACATGCACAAATATGTACATATGTATGTATGTATGTACGATTGCAGCCACACGCTGATCTACGCTTGCACACATATACATACATACATACATACATACATACATATGTATGTATGTGCGCCCGCAACGCGTCTTGCTGTGTCGCTGCCTTGCTTGCTGCGCCACATGGGTTTTGATGAGAAAACTTTATAGACTAATAATTCTGATTCTAGATGGGCAATCGTATTGATATGTTCAGGTTAAGATTATGATATTCATATCTACATACTACATATATGCCAAATCAAACTGTGTCTCTAGTATTTGAAATGCATTTTTTACACATTTGGGGGTGGTGGGGCGAATTGGGAACCGGAATCCAAAATCTGACAAAAACCGAAATTGTATTAAATTAGTATCTATATACATGCAGAAGACTTGGAGACTCTAACTCTAAAGATGAATTAGCTAGAATTTTATAACTGGTTCCCGATAATTTCGTTTATCGATAACTTTGCAAATATACAAGTTATCGAATTTCTGAAACTAACTCGTACTCCGCATGCAATATACCGACCTAACACAAAAATAATGTGAAAAGTGGACATAGCCATGTCCGTCTGTCCGTATGTTTGAACACGTCTATTTCCGAGGATACAAAAGCTAGAGAGCTGAAATTTTACATGAATACTCGTATGTTAGCTACGCAGTACGAGTTTGTTTTGTTTTCGATAACTCATCCCATTTCAAAATTATCGATAAAAAATCGAAAATTCGTTTACATTTTTTAGGTTTTTTGGACATAACTTCTACATTGTTTTAGCTAGAGACTTCAAATTTGTTTATTTAAATAGATATTATGGATACGCAGATTATGTTGTTTTCAGATTTTTGATGCCACGCCCTTAATCTACTCTGAAAATTTCATGAAGATCGCGCGCGCTCATAAGTGCATAATGAAGAAGAATATTATTAGTTTTTTTTTTTGCAGGGTTCAGGGTATCTCGTAGTCGAGCCGTCTCGACTAGAGCCTTCTTACTTGTTAAATCTTTCCGTTAGTTTCGATCCTAATCTTGTATTGCATTTAACGAATATTTCTTGTCCTGGTACGTAGCTAAGTATTTCTTTACGTTTCTTGTTATGATGTTCTAGATCTCTAAGCTGCTTTTGTTTGATTCGGTCTATAGTGTCTTGCCTGCTTTTTATACCCTGAACCCATAGAAAATGGGAATTCAGGGTATAATGGTTTTGTGAAAATGTATGTAACAGGCAGAAGGAGACGTCGCAGACCCCATAAAGTATATATATTCTTGATCAGCATAAAAAAATAAGTTGATCTAGCCCTGTCCGTCTGTCCGTCCGTCCGTCCATCCGTCTGTCCGTCTGGATGAACGTCGAGATTTCGGAAACTACAAAAGCTAGAGAGCTGAGCTGAGCTATGTTGAGTAGATGTGGAATTTATTTGGCTGTTTTTGAGGGTTTTTAGAGCCCAAACTATAGCTATCATTTCTTTTTCGTTAGTAGCATAGTGTTCTTCGGTCTTCGAAAGAGTTCTTGACAGGAATGAGATAGGTCTGTTGTCTTGGGATAATACGGCACCTATAGCAAAATTGGAGGCGTCAGTCGTTAGATGAAATTCCTTGTTAGAATCGGGGTAATGAAGAATTACATCTTTGGAAACTGGTAAATTTTTTATTTTGTTAAAGGTTTCTACCGCTGCTTCATCAAGTCTTATTAGTTTTTTTGATGACTCTTTTTTGGACACGCGTCCATCCTCCCCTGTTAAAAGAGAGCTAAGTGGCTTTGCCACTTTAGCAAAATCTTGCATGAACCTATAATATCCAGCTAATCCTAAAAATGCCCGTAGGTCTTTAAATTTTTAGGCTGTGGATAATTAACTATTGCCATGACTTTGGATGGGTTTGTTTCAATGCCTTTATCTGATATGACAAAGCCGAGGAACTCAACCTTCTTTTTAAAGAATTCACATTTATCCAATTGACATTTTATGTTGGCGTTTTGGAGAGTTCTGAAAATTGTATCGAGATTGCTTGTATGGGATTCGCTGTCTTTGCTAAAAACAATGATGTCATCAATGTAATTGTAACAAATTTTTCCTATGTGTTCACGCAAGATGTCATCGATAGCACGTTGAAATATCGAAGGAGCATTTTTCAATTCGAATGGAAGCCGAGTAAATTCATATTTTCCATTATTAATGGAGTTTTTTCTATGTCGGACTCTATCAATGGAATCTGGTGGAATCCACTTTTAAGGTCAAGGACTGAGATCTTGTTATTTCCTAACTGGGCTAACACTTCATTAATTTCGGGTATAGGATATTTATCTGTAATGGTGATCTTGTTCAGCTTTCTGTAGTCAATAACCATGCGATACTTTTTTACTCCAGAGCTATCTGCTTTTTTTTGGTACAATCCATACCGGAGAATTGTACGTTGAACGGGATGGGCGGATTATTCCGTCATCCAAAAGTTTTCTGACCTCTTTATCTACCTCGTCTTTTAATGACATTGGAAACTGGTAAAATTTTGAAAAAACTGGTATGTCTGTAGTTGTTCTAATTGATGCTTTTACCGTAGTTGCATAAGTAAGTTTTTGTTTAGGGTCGGCAAATAGATGTGGGTAGATTGTAAGCTAATTGTCTAGGTCTTTCTGTTGTTGTAAAGTTAAGTGGCCTGTTCTAGGGGTTATAGCATTGATTGCTTCATATTTTTTTTCCTTTATTCTTATGTGTATGTTTTGTTTCATGGTCATGACATTGCTGTGTATTTTAATCTCAGCTCCCATTTCTTTTAAACTATCGTTTCCTAAAATTGCATCGAACGAAGTTAAAGTGGGTAGTAGGAAAAATTTTACCTTGATGTCAGGTCTATTGAAGAGATATGCTATTTTAAAGTGTGTAATTAATAAGCTGCCCCCTGCATTGACGGCTTTAAATGGGATTTTGTTTGGAATTGGATTGGGTACAAACTTTGGCTGTATGTAATTTCTATTGGAACCAGTATCTATTAGAAATTTTAGTATTTGTCCACCTCCTATTTTACATTCAAAGTACGGTAAAGAGGAGGTTTTTATTCTAAAAAATTCAGGACTGCATTGGTGTATTGGTTATTATTGTCTACGTTGTGTGTAATCGTCTATGGTTTGTTCGTATTTCTGATTTTCGTAGTCTACAATCGCCTGTTCGTATTCGCTTCTTTCTGCAATAGTGTTTCGTGGATAATAGGAATTTGTCGTTGGCCTATGTTTGGATATGGTAATATTGATCGTGGAGCTGGAATCGGGCTTTGGTTTGATCTGAGCTCTGATTTTAAACTTGAAGATTGTGCATGATTGTGAAGATTTGCATGACTGGATCTGTAGCTCTGGTTTTCCAGTTTTAAACATAAATACAGTGCACTGGGGAGGTCTACTGGCTCCTTTATCCATAATAATCGGGATAAGTCTCCACGTAATCCCCATTCGAATGTATCTAGTGCTTTGTCGCGATACGACTTCTTCATTACCGTTTCAGCTTCGTTTCCCAATCTCATACAATTTATTTTGTTTAGGATGAGGGACAAATGCTTATAAACATTTTGAAAAAATTCTTCCATCGACTGATGACTTCCCTGTACTATTGTGGTCATTTGGTATTCTAAAGTACCTAAGTCTCGTTTGTCTGCAAAGTGTAACGTTAAGCAATTTGATATGGCCTCCTAATTTAGAGGCACGTTATACGATTCGAGTGCAGTATCAGCGTTTCCAACTATTTTGGTTCTGATGGTATGCAGAATACCAAAATACTTCGCAGTGCCAACAAGGTTACCGTAAGTATCAAAAATTCTATCGATTCCCTTTTTCCATGAACAAAATTCTTCAGGATTGCCGAAAATTCCCGTACTCCTTTCACTATATCGGGTATCCGATCAAGATCTGTTAAGTTTGCTCGATGTTCCGGATTTATAACTTGACTAGGTGCGTTCGCAAAGTCTGTTGTCGTAATATTAAGTGATTGTAATAATGTTGGTAATTGTTGTACTAGCACTTCACTTATAAGTTTTGCTATCTCTTGTCTAGTGTGGTCGTTCATACTTCTGTTTTGGTAGAATTCTAATTGTCTCTGAAAAATTCGTTTCTGTCGTTGCTGATTTGCAATATTGGTGCGTTCGTTGTTTTGTTCTTGGTTTATAATCGAAGGTGTTATTAAACTATTCTGTTTCTCCATTCGGCACTTATTGTGCAAGTAGTTAATGATTTTAAATATAATAAATTCTAACATTTTTCGGCAATAGGCATTAAAATACTCCTAAAGCAAGACTTGCCTTTTAATAGCACATTTTTCGTTTTTTCTTTTCTGCGTTGTCTGCTGTGTTTAAGCTTTAAGTATAACGGAAAGTTCACCGTGTGACAAAAGTTATTTGCACGTGCTTAGCTATTACCACTAACCATAAAACACATAGACTGGACAACTGGAGCAAGTTAATGTGCACACTTATTTTTTGACATTAGAACCCCCTCAACATCGTATTTGCTCGGGTTTTTACTTTTAGGGTCGGGAGAACAAAATTTCTGATGGCAAAATCATTCCGCTTCGAGCGCTCGACGGTGATGGTCGATTTTCAAAAAAGGCCTAACATGTGCCGCTCTTTCCCTTGCTCTTTTTCTCTTTCCGCCCCATGCTTTTTACTCTCTACTCTCTTCTCACAAAAATATATGTATGCTGGCACAAACAGCAAGCAGCTCACAAAAATTGAAATATCTTCTCGACGCGATCCCATTGGTTCCCTTCTGAGCGAAGGGTATACCGAATTCTTAAACGGCTTTGCCATGCTCATGCAAAATGTTAGCGTTTTCATGATTATTTGTGGAAAGGGTATGAAAGTGTTGAAGTGCATAACGAATATTATTTCTCGATGACCATACACACACACATTTACACTTCCTAGCTATATGTGTAGGCATTTATGTGCTTGTGTGCAATATTCTTGCTGCCGCCTGTAGAGCACTATTAGAACCCCCAGCAGTTGATGTTCGTTCGGTTGGGTAGCGATGTGAGCATGCATACACACACACATTTACACTTCCTCGCTATATGTGTAGGCATTTATATGCCTGCGTGCGATATTCTTGCTGCCTGTAGTACTACTATTAGAACCCCAGCAGTTGATGTTCGTTCGTTTGGGTAGCTGATGTGAACTTACGCACACACATACACATACACATTTACACTTCCTTGCTATATGTGTAGGCTTTTATCTGCCTGTGTGCGATACACTTGCTGCATGTAGCAGTTCTATTTTCCCAGCGATTGCTGTGGGTAGCTGATGTGAGCCTTTGAATTTGAATGAATGCTCTGCCTGGGGCATTTGCATGTTTCGTGCATGGGTCTCGAATATTGGGCGTGTGCCTACCTCAACTTTGAAATTAAGTAAACGATTTTGGGTTCGAATTGCAGGAAAGGTCAATTATTTTGTATTACCTGATTATCTGTTATCATTTGTTTTTTAATATTTAGTAGGCTATATGCAAAAATGGGACAAGTTGTTCAAATGCTTGCGCAAAAATATGCCTCCGTTATGTATACATATTTTCCACTAAATAACAAAAATATACATGTATTATGTTTTATTTATTTTAAATTTCTTATTCACGAATAATTTTCAGTGTACTTTTACTTAAATTACTACTTTTATTAACTATACTATCTGTAAGCCATTTACAATTTTTTCTTATTAAAATTAAAACAAACTGATTAATCATGAATTTACGATGGTCAAAGCAAGGGTGGGAAGGAGAAAACCAATCACTATGAAAGGTTGATTTAGCAGTAACGTGCATGCTATAAATGGCTTCTTGTCGAATATTTTTTGGAATACGTCAAAATGAAGTTTAATTATGTTATAAAAATTGTCAGAAGGGGCTTTTAACTTAAGGTATTGATGAATATAATTATAATTTTTATTAAGTATCAAATACTCAGAGGAACATTGCAATTCATCTGATCCTTTTAAAAGATTGGTACAAACTTCACAATCAGTTCTTTGCAACAGCTTGTGCAGGAGATATCCCGCAAAATATCGCAATGCATTTTCATTTAAAGCATTTTGAATGTTTGCAATTGTTGAATCTAATGACAATTCTATTTCAAAATCTGAATCTGAAGGCGCTTCATATACAGACGAATTTGTGTCACATTGGCTATGAAATACAGAAAGGGTGGACCCGCTATCTTTTATTATATTAGCTAACATTGAATCTTCATCTGGAATACAATTTCCAGATATTGAAGCCGATGTTAAAACTTTCATAGAAAGCATTTTGGATATTATGGCATTCAATTCAAAAATGGTTGGGTTAGTATTTGTTGCTCCTCGACTTTTAATTAAATAAAATAAATTTTCTAATGGATCTTGGTTTAATTTTGACGTGGCAACAAAGAAGAGCTCATTGTTGTCATTCCAAATATTTTCAGCCAAAGCAAATATAGATGAGATTGTAATAATCATCCCTGTAATGCAATATAGTTTTTTGAGGATATTGCAGGTCATGAAAATAGTCTCTCATTTCCTGAAGGTATTTATGCATATTATTGTTCCTTCTCAGAGCGCACCTATAACTTTGGCTGTATGTAATTTCTATTGGAACCAGTATCTATTAGAAATTTAAGTATTTGTCCATCTCCTATTTTACATTTAAAGTACGGTAAAGAGGAGGTTTTTATTCTAAAAAATTCAGGGCTGCATTGGTGTATTGGTTATTATTGTCTACGTTATTTGGGTCCGCTAGTTGTGTGTAATCGTCTATAGTTTGTTCGTATTTCTGATTTTCGTAGTCTACAATCGCCTGTTCGTATTCGCTTCTTTCTGCAATAGTGGCATATGACTCAGTTTGTAGTTGTTCCTCTTGCGCGTATTCGTTTGTTTGAATATTAAAGTTTTTTTGTCTATTGTCTGACTGGTTTGATGGAAATGATGATCTTTTGCTGGTTTCAAACTGAGGCCTTGTCATATAATTGATTTTTCTACTTATGGTACTGGGGTCTACTTCCATTGGTTCTGGGGCTTGCGGTGGTTTGGATACCAAAGGGCGAGATGGAGTCACTTGTGGTTACTGGTAATTTGGAAATAGTCGCGTGGGAGCAAAATTTTGTCCTCTGACCAGAGTGTTATATTGTTGGATATCGTTTAGTCTTTGAGAATGAGTTACGTTTGGATTCGAATTCTATGAATATTGAGGAAATGTGTTTCGTGGAGGGATAATAGGAACTTGTCGTTGGCCTATGTTTGGATATGGTAATATTGATCGTGGAGCTGGAATCGGGCTTTGGTTTGATCTGAGCTCTGATTTTAAACTTGAAGATTGTGCTCTAGGGTTTGCATGACTTTCATCTTCGTTTCCCAATCCCATACAATTTATTTTGTTTAGGATGAGGGACAAATGCTTATAAACATTTTGAAAAAATTCTTCCATCGACTGATGACTTCCCTGTACTATTGTGGTCATTTGGTATTCTAAAGTACCGAAGTCTCGTTTGTCTGCAAAGTGTAACGTTAAGCAATTTAATATGGCCTCCCAATTTAGAGGAACGTTATACGATTCGAGTGCAGTATCAGCGTTTCCAACTATTTTGGTTCTGATGGTATGCAGAATACCAAAATACTTCGCAGTGCCAACAAGGTTACCGTAAGTATCAAAAATTCTATCGATTCCCTTTTTCCACGAACAAAATTCTTCAGGATTGCCGGAAAATTCCCGTACTCCTTTCACTATATCGGGTATCCGATCAAGATCTGTTAAGTTTGCTCGATGTTCCGGATTTATAACTTGACTAGGTGCGTTCGCAAAGTCTGTTGTCGTAATATTAAGTGATTGTAATTGAGGTTTTTCCTTTTTGAAATAAATCAAAACGCAGTTTTGTAAGTGTAGGTGCACATAAGTTTATTCAATGAAATCAAAATTAAATTATAAGTAGCAAGTACACAACGCGACTTTTTCAACTTAACTGAGCCGACACTTTCATAACTGATCTTGCACAACACAAAATGATACAATGATACAATACTCGATGTGCAGCATGCTTTTATACTTCCTTCTTACATATCGAATGTTCTAGATATATTCTTCCTACGCTACTTCTCTTACATATATAATGTTCTGGGTGTCTCCTTTCGTATGCTTTTACGCTTGCTTTTCTGTATGTATGTATGTATATATGTATGTGATGTATGTTGTGTATGTTATGTATGTTATGTATGTACACAGTCCAGAACATTCGTTTTCTTATTCTATTGAAAATGCTTGAACAGCCAACGACTGATTTTACAGTTACATTAAATGCTTATTTCTACAAAGATGATAATGATGATGAGTTTTGTTCGAGATCATTCTTCGACACCCTCCCTAAAACTCAACATCTTCATAAAATTTTGTTCTTTACTCTTAATTCCTAGTTTCTTTCTCTCTGCTCTCCTTTGACATTTTCTACCGTTCATCTATGCTGCTATCGCTTCGAGCACGACATCCCCTTCTCTCCTTCCTCGGCTTCGTTCGTTCATTTTAAGTGACTGTCGCCTTTCCTTCTGCCCTTCTTCTTTCGCTTTTAAGCACTTCGCTTACATCTGTCTCCGTTCGCCTTGATCTTCTTTGATTTCGTCTCATCCTCGCTACTACTACACGGTTGCCAAATCTACCCCTGCTTTCCTCTTCTTTACTCTTCAATGCTTTTGCGGCGCCTTCTATCATGCTTTCCACTGCTTCAAAGGCAAGCCTTCTTCCTCCTCCTCGATGCTATGGCTATCATCACTGCTATTGCTACTGCTGCTTTTTCTGATTCTGCAGTTTCGTCAGTATCCATTTCCTCTGCTTCCCTTTCGGCGTGTCTTCATCACTTTTTCTGTCTTGACTGCGTCCAGCCTTACATCTACTTCCATTTTGCTTTCGGCTTTAGCTTTCGTCTCCTCTGTTGGCTTATCCACTTCTTCTCTGTTGTCTTCATCCAGTAGTATCATGGATTCTTCTTCCGCCTTTTCTGATTTCTCCTCAGCTTTCTCAGCAGCTTCTTTATCGTCAACCTTCTCAGCTTCTAAGGTGCTGCAACTGGCCTCCAGTTGCCTATTGGTGTCATCTGCTGCCACGGAGTTTTTTTTTTCTCGTCCTCCGAGCTACCAGCTTCGTCTTCTGCACCCGATTGTGGTTTCGCTTTCTCCACATCGCTTCCTTTCAGTTTTTCCATCTGTTTAGCCAGCTTTATGTCCAGATCCTCGTTGCTATCATCGCTATCGTCGCCCTTTTTGCTCTTAACCTTCTTGGTTAAGATTTTTGGACTTTTTATTGTGTTTCGTTGCCTGTTCCAGCGCCGTCTTGAGTATGCGATGGATTTCCTTGAGTTTAACTTGATTCTCTATTAGCTTATGTCGCGATTCCAGCGGATCCTCCATTGTCTTACGCTGTATGTTCACCTGCTCTATGGATTGTTTTTGCTTTTCCCATTCATTCCTTACTCCCTTCATGGATCGACGCTCAGACTCTAGTTCGCGTAGTAAATCCGAGATGCGTTGATTCTTTGCCTGTAGCTCACTCCAGCACTTGTGCACTATTTTCTTCTGCTTCTCATCTTATTCAACAAGCAGCCGCTGCATGTTTTTTTTCGATAAGTCATCCCATTTCCAAATTATCGATAAAAAATCGAAAATTCGTTTACATTTTTTAGGTTTTTTGGGCATAACTTCTACACTGTTTAAGCTAGAGACTTCAAATTTTAATTTTACAGATTTTGAATGCCACGCCCCCTTCGCCCCCAATTCGAAAAAAACGCATTTCAAATACTAGAGACTGCAATTTGGCATATAGATAGATTTAGATACTCTTAATCTACTTTGAAAATTTCATAAAGATAGTCCATCTAGAAATGGAGTTATGAGCGTCCAAAATTCAGCCCAACCCGCCTCCAAGCCACGACAGCAACTGCGCGGTTAGCAGAGCGCGCGCTCATAAGTGCGTAAAGAAGAAGAGTATCACTTTTTTGCAGGGTTCAGGGGATCTCGTAGTCGAGCCGTCTCGACTAGAGCCTTCTTACTTGTTTTTTATTATTTCTTTCTTTATTATTATTTGTTCTTTTGTATTTGATACCTTTAAAAGTCAGTTGGTAGTTTAACTAATTGTGAATAAGTGCGTTTTTTTAAGTTTCAAATATTTAATAGCATCATTTCTGAAAGTGTTTTTGTTTCAATTATATTTTATTCCGTTAAGTCAACAGAAAATAATGAACAGAAAGTTTGCCCAAATAACAAAAGCACGTGACATCTGCGGTAAGACTTTTCTTATATATGTATGTATGTATGCACACATGTACATTCAAAACTAGCCTAGCATGGTCTAAGAATTTAAACTTGCTAGATGGCGCTTTAGCAGTGAACTTATTTATTATGGCTATTACAGCTTTGAGAGGCACTGATATATTTCTTTTACAATTATGAAGTGTCTGTGTTAATTAAGGTGATGCGTGTTAATCGAGGAACGTCTATTTGTTGGGTCTATTTTTAATGATATTTAATAATATAAAAATTTTCGAATTTCAACTAATATAAGCGCCATCTATTTTTATTTTTTTTTTTGGCAATGCATGTACATATGTACATTTTGAACGTTACACGCATACATTCTTATGTATACTTTCTGATTTATCCATATGGGTAATTCTCCAGAAAAGTCAACTTTATGTCACGTTCGACACTGGTTTTTTGTAATTATCTTGAAAACGGATTAATTTTAGTACTAATCAAGAGCAATATATTTAACTATTTGTCAAAATAAAGAAGTGTTTTGCCATTTTCAGCACTAAAATTGATGCATTTTCAAGATAATTACAAAAACCATACCACAGTACAGATTATAATTTGATTTTATTAAAATTGGGTTCAGAGTATTATCTAGTCGAGCACTCTCGACTAGAGTTTTCTTACTTGTTACTTTTAGGGTCGGGAGAACAAAATTTCTGATGGCAAAATCATTCCGCTTCGAGCGCTCGACGGTGATGGTCGATTTTCAAAAAAGGCATGACATGTGCCGCTCTTTCCCTTGCTCTTTTTCTCTTTCCGCCCCATGCTTTTTACTCTGTACTCTCTTCTCACAAAAATATATGTATGCTGGCACAAACAGCAAGCAGCTCACAAAAATTGAAATTTCTTCTCGACGCGATCCCATTGGTTCCCTTCTGAGCGAAGGGTATACCGAATTCTTAAACGGCTTTGCCATGCTCATGCAAAATGTTAGCGTTTTCATGATTATTTGTGGAAAGGGTATGAAAGTGTTGAAGTGCATAACGAATATTATTTCTCGATGACCATACACACACACATTTACACTTCCTAGCTATATGTGTAGGCATTTATGTGCTTGTGTGCAATATTCTTGCTGCCGCCTGTAGAGCACTATTAGAACCCCCAGCAGTTGATGTTCGTTCGGTTGGGTAGCGATGTGAGCATGCATACACACACACATTTACACTTCCTCGCTATATGTGTAGGCATTTATATGCCTGCGTGCGATATTCTTGCTGCCTGTAGTACTACTATTAGAACCCCAGCAGTTGATGTTCGTTCGTTTGGGTAGCTGATGTGAACTTACGCACACACATACACATACACATTTACACTTCCTTGCTATATGTGTAGGCTTTTATCTGCCTGTGTGCGATACACTTGCTGCATGTAGCAGTTCTATTTTCCCAGCGATTGCTGTGGGTAGCTGATGTGAGCCTTTGAATTTGAATGAATGCTCTGCCTGGGGCATTTGCATGTTTCGTGCATGGGTCTCGAATATTGGGCGTGTGCCTACCTCAACTTTGAAATTAAGTAAACGATTTTGGGTTCGAATTGCAGGAAAGGTCAATTATTTTGTATTACCTGATTATCTGTTATCATTTGTTTTTTAATATTTAGTATGCTATATGCAAAAATGGGACAAGTTGTTCAAATGCTTGCGCAAAAATATGCCTCCGTTATGTATACATATTTTCCACTAAATAACAAAAATATACATGTATTATGTTTTATTTATTTTAAATTTCTTATTCACGAATAATTTTCAGTGTACTTTTACTTAAATTACTACTTTTATTAACTATACTATCTGTAAGCCATTTACAATTTTTTCTTATTAAAATTAAAACAAACTGATTAATCATGAATTTACGATGGTCAAAGCAAGGGTGGGAAGGAGAAAACCAATCACTATGTAAGGTTGATTTAGCAGTAGCGTGCATGCTATAAATGGCTTCTTGTCGAATATTTTTTGGAATACGTCAAAATGAAGTTTAATTATGTTATAAAAATTGTCAGAAGGGGCTTTTAACTTAAGGTATTGATGAATATAATTATTATTTTTTTAAGTATCAAATACTCAGAGGAACATTGCAATTCATCTGATCCTTTTAAAAGATTGGTACAAACTTCACAATCAGTTCTTTGCAACAGCTTGTGCAGGAGATATCCCGCAAAATATCGCAATGCATTTTCATTTAAAGCATTTTGAATGTTTGCAATTGTTGAATCTAATGACAATTCTATTTCAAAATCTGAATCTGAAGGCGCTTCATATACAGACGAATTTGTGTCAAATCAGCTATGAAATACAGAAAGGGTGGACCCGCTATCTTTTATTATATTAGCTAACATTGAATCTTCATCTGGAATACGATTTCCAGATATTGAAGCCGATGTTAAAACTTTCATAGAAAGCATTTTGGATATTATGGCATTAAATTCAAAAATGGTTGGGTTAGTATTTGTTGCTCCTCGACTTCTAATTAAATAAAATAAATTTTCTAATGGATCTTGGTTTAATTTTGACGTGGCAACGAATAAGAGCTCATTGTTGTCATTCCAAATATTTTCAGCCAAAGCAAATATAGATGAGATTGTAATAATCATCCCTGTAATGCAATATAGTTTTTTGAGGATATTGCAGGTCATGAAAATAGTCTCTCATTTCCTGAAGGTATTTATGCATATTATTGTTCCTTCTCAGAGCGCATCTATAACTTTGGCTGTATGTAATTTCTATTGGAACCAGTATCTATTAGAAATTTAAGTATTTGTCCATCTCCTATTTTACATTTAAAGTACGGTAAAGAGGAGGTTTTTATTCTAAAAAATTCAGGGCTGCATTGGTGTATTGGTTATTATTGTCTACGGTATTTGGGTCCGCTAGTTGTGTGTAATCGTCTATAGTTTGTTCGTATTTCTGATTTTCGTAGTCTACAATCGCCTGTTCGTATTCGCTTCTTTCTGCAATAGTGGCATATGACTCAGTTTGTAGTTGTTCCTCTTGCGCGTATTCGTTTGTTTGAATATTAAAGTTTTTTTGTCTATTGTCTGACTGGTTTGATGGAAATGATGATCTTTTGCTGGTTTCAAACTGAGGCCTTGTCATATAATTGATTTTTCTACTTATGGTACTGGGGTCTACTTCCATTGGTTCTGGGGCTTGCGGTGGTTTGGATACCAAAGGGCGAGATGGAGTCACTTGTGGTTACTGGTAATTTGGAAATAGTCGCGTGGGAGCAAAATTTTGTCCTCTGACCAGAGTGTTATATTGTTGGATATCGTTTAGTCTTTGAGAATGAGTTACGTTTGGATTCGAATTCTATGAATATTGAGGAAATGTGTTTCGTGGAGGGATAATAGGAACTTGTCGTTGGCCTATGTTTGGATATGGTAATATTGATCGTGGAGCTGGAATCGGGCTTTGGTTTGATCTGAGCTCTGATTTTAAACTTGAAGATTGTGCTCTAGGGTTTGCATGACTGGTTCTGTAGCTCTGGTTTTCCAGTTTTAAACATAAATACAGTGCACTGGGGAGGTCTACTGGCTCCTTTATCCATAATAATCGGGATAAGTCTCCACGTAATCCCCATACGAATGTATCTAGTGCTTTGTCGTGATACGACTTCTTCATTACCGTTTCAGCTTCGTTTCCCAATCCCATACAATTTATTTTGTTTAGGATGAGGGACAAATGCTTATAAACATTTTGAAAAAATTCTTCCATCGACTGATGACTTCCCTGTACTATTGTGGTCATTTGGTATTCTAAAGTACCTAAGTCTCGTTTGTCTGCAAAGTGTAACGTTAAGCAATTTGATATGGCCTCCCAATTTAGAGGCACGTTATACGATTCGAGTGCAGTATCAGCGTTTCCAACTATTTTGGTTCTGATGGTATGCAGAATACCAAAATACTTCGCAGTGCCAACAAGGTTACCGTAAGTATCAAAAATTCTATCGATTCCCTTTTTCCACGAACTAAATTCTTCAGGATTGCCGGAAAATTCCCGTACTCCTTTCACTATATCGGGTATCCGATCAAGATCTGTTAAGTTTGCTCGATGTTCCGGATTTATAACTTGACTTGTGCTAGCACTTCACTTATAAGTTTTGCTATCTCTTGTCTAGTGTGGTCGTTCATACTTCTGTTTTGGTAGAATTCTAATTGTCTCTGAAAAATTCGTTTCTGTCGTTGCTGATTTGCAATATTGGTGCGTTCGTTGTTTTGTTCTTGGTTTATAATCGAAGGTGTTATTAAACTATTCTGTTTCTCCATTCGGCACTTATTGTGCAAGTAGTTAATGATTTTAAATATAATAAATTCTAACATTTTTCGGCAATAGGCATTAAAAGACTTGCCTTTTAATAGCACATTTTTCGTTTTTATACTTTGTTCCCGAAGGGGAAAAAGTATATTGGTTTTGTGCAATGTCCGTCTTGCTGTCCGTCCGTCTGTCCGTCTGTCCGTCTGTCCGTCCGTCCGTCTGTCCGTCTGTCCGTATGAACGCAATATTTTTCGGCGCTATTAGAGCTAGAGACTTGAAATTTTAAACATATACTCATATATGCTCCCGAATTATAAAGTGTAAAAATTTTCCCGATCCGCCCACTAGGGGCGTGGCAAATCGGAAAACTCTTCCGCCCATAGTTAATTTATCATACTAGATGATGAGCTAGAGAGTTGCAATTTTGCATGTATACTCGGTGTGACAACCCAAGTTCAAAAAGCTATGGTAGATATATCTACGCAGGGGGCGTGGCAAACCGCAAAAGTTTATATCTCCTACAGTTTTAGAGCTAGAAGCTTGAAAATTGGATGGTTGAGTTACTAATGTCCTCCTCTATCGATGCCCCAAAAATAATTTTTCAGCCTCTTTGGGGGCGTGGCATATCGAAAAATACCCTGTAATTTTTGCATTTTTGGAATGTAAGCAACCAAATTTTGCAGTCATGTTAGCCTCGGCCTTTTCTAAGTACTGGCAAAAAATTATGCGTCTACGCCCACTGGGGGCGTGGCAAATCGGCAAAGAAGTTTGTTGTGGCCAACTGCATAATTCATGCATATAATAACTTAGTAGCAATTGCTAAGATGGCAAAAGCATTTTAACATAAATATAATAATATTAATAAATTTTAAAAAATAAAATTGATAAGTTTTTGATTAATAAATAAAAAGTTTCCAGCGGGATTCGAACCTAGGTCTTTTGAAAACAACATGTAATCGTTAGCTAAACCTAAATCAATTCACAGCTGATCAGCTGACCAGCTGATCAGCAGCTTGTGACGAAACAAAACAATACAATCGCAATTATTGCAATATGTATACACTTTTGGATGTGTATACACTTACAAACATCTGTGTACACATAAATACATATATGCATGCATAGAAAAACTGCTTGCCAAACAGCGTGGCAAATCGGAAAAATTGTTTTAGTTTTTGCTTAAATGCAAAATTCATATGCGTATGTTTATAAATTATCATCAATTGGCAGCAAGCATTTTATAATAAATATACAAATATAAAAAAATAAAAAATAAATAATTTTTGAAAAAAAATTTTCTGCGGGATTTGAACCCACGCACCTAAGTATAGCTTGCATAGTGCTTACCACCAGCGCCACTGCCCTGACCTGCGCTTTCTTAACTAAAACCAAATAAGACATTGCAATGCATTGCTAGAGCGCCTTGTGACAAAACTAAAGTAACGATCGAAAAATTCCCAATTCAGTCAGTAGAATATTCTGGCATGCAAACTTTTGTATGTATACTTAGAAAATTGTGTATACTCGTATAGTGTGTACATGTGTAAGTCTGTATGTATGTATGTGTAGGAAAAACGTTTGTTGCTTGCCATGTACGTTTTCTAATTGCCGAAATATTTCGTTAATTAAATGTTTATTAAATAAATAAGATGCACCTATGGGAACAAAGTATATCGCAGTTAGTGGCGCCTAACTGCAACGTTCTTACTTGTTTGACATTAGAACCCCCTCAACTTCGTATTTGCTCGGGTTTTTACTTTGAGGGTCGGGAGAACAAAATTTCTGATGGCAAAATCATTCCGCTTCGAGCGCTCGACGGTGATGGTCGATTTTCAAAAAAGGCGTAACATGTGCCGCTCTTTCCCTTGCTCTTTTTCTCTTTCCGCCCCATGCTTTTTACTCTGTACTCTCTTCTCACAAAAATATATGTATGCTGGCACAAACAGCAAGCAGCTCACAAAAATTGAAATTTCTTCTCGACGCGATCCCATTGGTTCCCTTCTGAGCGAAGGGTATACCGAATACTTAAACGGCTTTGCCATGCTCATGCAAAATGTTAGCGTTTTCATGATTATTTGTGGAAAGGGTATGAAAGTGTTGACGTGCATAACGAATATTATTTCTCGATGACCATACACACACACATTTACACTTCCTCGCTATATGTGTAAGCATTTATGTGCTTGTGTGCAATATTCTTGCTGCCGCCTGTAGAGCACTATTAGAACCCCCAGAAGTTGATGTTCGTTCGGTTGGGTAGCGATGTGAGCATGCATACACACACACATTTACACTTCCTCGCTATATGTGTAGGCATTTATGTGCCTGCGTGCGATATTCTTGCTGCCTGTAGTACTACTATTAGAACCCCAGCAGTTGATGTTCGTTCGTTTGGGTAGCTGATGTGAACTTGCATACGCACACACATACACATACACATTTACACTTCCTTGCTATATGTGTAGGCTTTTATGTGCCTGTGTGCGATACACTTGCTGCATGTAGCAATTCTATTTTCCCAGCGATTGCTGTGGGTAGCTGATGTGAGCCTTTGAATTTGAATGAATGCTCTGCCTGGGGCATTTGCATGTTTCATGAATGGGTCTCGAATATTGGGCGTGTGCCTACCTCAACTTTGAAATTAAGTAAACGATTTTGGGTTCGAATTGCAGGAAAGGTCAATTATTATACCCTGAGCCCATTAAAAATGGGAAATCAGGGTATAATGGTTTTGTTAAATGTATGTAACAGGCAGAAGGAAGCGTGGCAGACCCCATAAGGTATATATATTCTTGATCAGCATAAAAAAATAAGTTGATCTAGCCCTGTCCGTCTGTCCGTCCGTCCGTCCGTCCGTCCGTCCGTATGTATGAACGCGTCGATTTCCGAAGATACAAAAGCTAGAGAGTTCATTCTTTTTGTGTTAGGTTCGTATATTGCACGCGCAGTACGAGCTTATTTCAGAAATTCGATAACTAGTATATTTGCAAAGTTATCGATAAACGAACTTATCGGGAACCTGTTATAAAATTCTAGCTAATTCATCTTTAGAGTTTAGAGTCTCCAAGTCTTCTGCATATATATAGATACTAATTTATTACAATTTCGATTTTTGTCAGATTTGGGATTCCTCCATTCCCCCTACACCCCCAAATGTGTAAAAAATGCATTTCAAATACTAGAGACATGCAGTTTGGTTTAGCATATAGATATGAATATCATAATCATAATCTGAAGATATCAATACGATTGTCCATCTAGAAACAGAATTGTTAATCATCAAAGTTTTCTCATCAAAACCCATGCGACGCAGCAGCCAAGCAGCGAGACAGCAAGACGCTTGCAATGCTTACACACATGCATACACACATACATGCCTACAAGCGTAGATCAGCGTCTATGCGTGCAGAAACGAATCGAATAATTCTTGGAATATTATTCGTTCGAAGAAGGGCTCAGGGGATTTCGTAGTCGAGCAGTCTCGACTACAGCTTTCTTACTTGTTTTTTATTACCTGTTGATCTGTTATCATTTGTTCTTTAATATTTAGTATGCTATGTGCAAAAATGGGACAAGTTGTTCAAATGCTTGGCCAAATTCAGGTCACATATAACCCTTTTAAAGAAATGCCTCAATATACAGGTAAATTTGACCCTTTTATGCAAAAATATGCATTCGTTATGTAGACATATTTTTCACTAAATAACAAAAATATACATGTATTATGTTTTATTTATTTTAAATTTCTTATTCACGAATAATTTTCAGTGTACTTTTACTTAAATTACTACTTTTACTAACTATACTGTAAGCCATTTACAATTTTTTCTTATTAAAATTAAAACAAACTGATTAATCATGAATTTACGATGGTCAAAGCAAGGGTGGGAAGGAGAAAACCAATCACTATGAAAGGTTGATTTAGCAGTAACGTGCATGCTATAAATGGCTTCTTGTCGAATATTTTTTGGAATACGTCAAAATGAAGTTTAATTATGTTATAAAAATTGTCAGAAGGGGCTTTTAACTTAAGGTATTGATGAATATAATTATAATTTTTATTAAGTATCAAATACTCAGAGGAACATTGCAATTCATCTGATCCTTTTAAAAGATTGGTACAAACTTCACAATCAGTTCTTTGCAACAGCTTGTGCAGGAGATATCCCGCAAAATATCGCAATGCATTTTTATTAAAAGCATTTTGAATGTTTGCAATTGTTGAATCTAATGACAATTCTATTTCAAAATCTGAATCTGAAGGCGCTTCATATACAGACGAATTTGTGTCAAATCAGCTATGAAATACAGAAAGGGTGGACCCGCTATCTTTTATTATATTAGCTAACATTGAATCTTCATCTGGAATACAATTTCCAGATATTGAAGCCGATGTTAAAACTTTCATAGAAAGCATTTTGGATATTGTGGCATTAAATTCAAAAATGGTTGGGTTAGTATTTGTTGCTCCTCGACTTCTAATTAAATAAAATAAATTTTCTAATGGATCTTGGTTTAATTTTGACGTGGCAACGAATAAGAGCTCATTGTTGTCATTCCAAATATTTTCAGCCAAAGCAATTATAGATGAGATTGTAATAATCATCCCTTTAATGCAATATACGTTTTGAGGATATTGCAGGTCATGAAAATAGTCTCTCATTTCCTGAAGGTATTCATGCACATTATTGTTCCTTCTAAGAGCGCACCTATAAGGATTGCTGTCAAATAACACATGGCTATTTAAACAATCAAAAAGTCTATTTATTTTTTCAATAAATATTGCCGTTGCAACTGCACTATCCTTACAATCAGAAAACCCACCCGAATCAATAACAGTGCGTATCGCAGCAACTACACTGTGGCTAAAAACCTGGGTTGCATATTTGACTTTCATTTTCTCAAAACAATTTGGACTCACATGTTTTGAAGTCAATTTTGGACATAAACGCGTCAAATTTTTAGATTCTATTTCATATAATTTTCTAATTATATTCCACGAAACTGTGCCCTGAGTTGTGGAGATGTTTTGCCTTAAAAGAATATTTCTAAGTGACTTAACAAGATGTGGTGCATCGAATACCGCAAATATTTCTTTATCATTAACATTAAAGCTAGGCTTGTTAATGCCTATGCCCCATCTATCAAAAACGGCCCTATTATTGGAACCCTGATCGCAAACAACGGCTTTGACATTAAGTCCTAATGCTTCCGATAGTCCAATGTTTGCCTCAATTTTAGATTTAAGGTCTGAATGCTTTATGCCATTAGCTGAGACAGTATAGCTTAAAACATATTTCCAACTTTCAAAAAGCCCCCTAATAAGGAAAACACAGACCTGCTTGTCAGACCTGCTTGTCTATGTCAGAAACTTACTTCTTTTTTCTCCATCATTTTCAAAACCCTGAATCTCGTCAAGAGATGAGTTATATTGCAAACCTTTCTTAATTTTTACCTCATCAAAAACTAAATCTGCATACTTTCCCTTATCGCTCATTTTTTCGACAATACCCTGCTGATTTTCTAGCAACTCTGTCGACTAAACTAAAATCATAATTAAAATCTGCACTATTAGAAAAGAAGTTTGGGTCGCACAAATTTAGGGTTGGAACTGCGTTAGCTTTTAATTTACGCTTACCAATATATTTCCGTTCAAAATGTCTGTCACATATTTTAGCCTTTTTCCGGTTGAAATTACTGGGTAAATGGCATGCCTTAATCCATTTGTTGAATCGTATTTCCTTTAATGGAAATGAAAACAACTTCACCGGAAAATTGACGGTAATCTGCCTATAGCTGGCGCCGCATGATTCTATAATACATTTCATACCACTTTTCTAGTTTCCACACAACACTTATTTCAGCCATAGTTTTAAAAAACTTATATATTTTTTTATGTTTTGTCAAAATAAGAAAAACACCGTTTGGTTCAGAAGTTGAATGTCAACTAAAGTGACAATTGAACTTCCCCCTTCTTTATATAGGATAAAAGGGTCAATTTTACCTGTATATCTAGGCATTTCTTTAAAAGGGTATGTGATCTGAATTTGCGCAAGCATTTGAACAACTTGTCCCATTTTTGCATATAGGGTCAAATCAAGTACTAAATATTAAAGAACAAATGATAACAGATCAACAGGTAATAAAAAATAATTGACCTTTCCTGCAATGCGAACCCAAAATCGTTTACTTAATTTCAAAGTTGAGCAGAGCATTCATTCAAATTCAAAGGCTCACATCAGCTACCCACAGCAATCGCTGGGAAAATAGAATAGCTACATGCAGCAAGTGTATCGCACACAGGCACATACACATAGCATACACATATAGCAAGGAAGTGTAAATGTGTATGTGTATGTGTGTGGGTATGCAAGTTCACAGCAGCTACCCAACCAAACGAACATCAACTGCTTGGGTTCTAATAGTAGTACTACAGGCAGCAAGAATATCGCACACAGGCGCATAAATGCCTACACATATAGCGAGGAAGTTTTTATTTTTTTTATTTTTTTTTTTGTATTCGTTTATTAACAAAAATTATATATAATACTAGATTATTTAGATGAGGCGACTAAAGATAGCGCAAGATGCTTGCGGGACGGCCGTAAAGCATTGCTTCGCAAGCGCTTTGCACTATCTTAGGCTGTGACATCCCGACTTCTTATCCGCTCAACTCTGCGGAGCTCCGTCATAATTGTGGTCGCGAAGGTCTTGTAAGATTCCCAGCTGCATCCGATTCCAGCATGGCGTTGACTATATTGTCCGCTCTAATAGAGCGGCCCACAGCCTCTTCCAGACAACGCCTCTCCTCTTGGAAGCGTCCGCACTCAAACAGAACGTGTTTGGCATCTTCTACCAGACCTAGTCCGCACCATGGGCATTCGTCCGTGTCCTCGTGGCCAAAGCGCTTCAAGTAGCTCCGGAAGCATCCATGTCCCGAGAGAATCTGCGTAAGATAAAAATTTACCTCACCGTGCTTGCGGCTTATCCATGGTGCAAGCTCAGGGATGAGCGTGTGCGTCCAGCGCCCTTTTGTTGAGGTATTCCATGGTCTTTGCCATCGCGCAATGCTGTCCGCCCTGATAGCGTCGCGCCGTATAGGCTCGTGCGTGTTCCGCACCACGGCTTCGGCGACCAATTCCTCCAGTGGCACCATACCGCCAATAACAAGTGCCGCGTCATCGGAGACTGTCCTAAAGGCGCAGCTGACTCTGATTGCGCTCAGTCTGTAGGTGGCACAAATGCCTCGGCTATAGCTCGGCGTTGCCATCGAACTTGACCATATTGGTGCAGCATAGAGGATGACGGACCTAATGACGCTCGTTAGGAGGAGACGTCGTTGTTGCCTTGGTCCCCGCGTGTTGAGCATAATTCTTGAGAGAGCTCTACAAGAATCTGCGGCTTTTTTATGCACATATTCTAAGTGCTCGCGGAAAGTTAATCTCGTGTCTATCATGACGCCAAGATACTATATCGCCCTCTTAGATGCGATGGTAACGCTGCCGATCTTTATATTGGCAGTTTCCAGTTTCTTTATATTGGCAGTTTCTCTTGCGACTGCTGACTAGGACGACTTCCGTTTTGTGCGCCGCTAGCTCTAGTCCAGCTCCAGACAACCAGCTTCGTATGCGATTGATACTTGCGCTGCACATATCCTCAGTATCTTTAAGCTCCTTTCCTATGGTGACGACTGCTACATCATCGGCAAAGCCAATGGTGTGCGCACCTGCTGGTAGTTCCAAACGCCGTCGTACATAATATTCCATAGGAGAGGCCCCAGCACTGAACCTTGGGGGACTCCAGCTGACACTATATGAGTTTAAGGACCCTCACTCGTATTGTATATTAGTGTTCTTCCTCTGAAGTAGCTCCTCACTATCTCTTTTAGATATTTAGGGATATTATATTGTGACATCGCATCCAGTATCATATCCCAACTAGCTGTGTTGAAGGCATTCTTCACATAAAGAGTCGCAATGATGCAGTAGTGCTTCGTCCCGTGCTTCAATCTGGTGCCTTGGATGACGGAAGCTGCCAGGCCGACAACTTTATCAAATGCATCTGCTGTTGAACGGGCTTTCCGGAAACCAAATTGGTTAGGTGAAAGGCCTCCGGCGCTATCAATAGCACTCTCCAGCCTAGAGCAAATCAATTTCTCGAACACCTTTCCCATGGTGTCTAAGAGACAGATTGGTCTGCATGAAGATGGCTCATACGGTGGTTTTCTAGCCTTAGATAGCAATACCAAGTTCTGGATTTTCCAGATTGCGGGGAACGTCTCATGAATTATACATTCGTTGTGTAATTCCGCGAACGCGATTGGGTGCAAGGCGAGGGCTAGCTTTAGCGCCCGATTTGGGATCCCGTCTGGCCGTGGGGCTGAGTTAAGTCTAAGACCTCTGAGAGCTACTAATATCTCCTCGTCCGTAATTAAGTCAATGTGTGTGCTCGTTGAGCCCTGCTCGGCAGACATGGTCTCAGGGGCATGAATGGAGCTTAGTCTTTCTGGAAAGAGTGTTTCCACAATCGATTTAAGCTCCAAACGATCCATAGGCTGCATATGATTACCTGCGTATAGTCTTTTAACCACTATCTTATATGCCCTGCCCCAATGGTCATATTCGGCTGAGTCGCACAATTCTAAGAAGCATTCTCTTTTGCTTGCCCGAATGGCCTTCTTCAACTGTCTTCTAGCCGCCTGGTATACTTCTTCTCGCCTGGATGCAGTTGCGTCGAATGTCACCTATTTGTGCATTCCACCAATACATAGGCGTTTGTTGTCGCATGAACCGCTTGCGGCGTAGCATGCTACTACTGCAGGCACTCTGAATTTGGACTACCATTTGGCATGCTCTGGCCTCAGCATTGCCAGATGTGCCCAGCTACTGAATGGCCGCTGAAAAGGCCAAGGGATTGAAAGTATCCAGCTGATACGATTCTCTCCACAAGTTTGGCGCCCTGGCAAGTGGCTCCCCTATTGTGAGCAGAAGTGCCGTATGATCGCTGCCCGTATAACTATCGCAATGACTCCATGTTGCTTTCCGAAAAAGGGATGAAGTGACAAAAGTAATGTCAATTACAGATCCGTATCCAGCCCTACTGAAGGTGTACTCTTGGCCAGTATTGAGCAGTGCAACATCTAATATCGCGAAGATCTCCAGAAGGATACGGCCTCTGGTATTAGTTGTGTGGCTACTCCATTCTAACGCCCATTAATTGAAGTCGCCTGCTATAATGGCCTTCCGACCCCTAGCATCCACGGCAAGCTCGTCGAGCGTCGCTGTGAAATCGCTGAGCTGCATGCTGGGGGCCAGATAGCAACTGTATAGCCATAGGTTACCGTATCGGCCGCGTACGAATCCATTGAATGGCTTAACATCTGAAAGCACATTCGTTGAACCGCCACATGCCCATAGCGCTGCTTTGCCAGTACTGTCTGTTGCCCACGTTCTGGGACAGCTGATCTTACAGTGATGAGGTTCACTGAGAAAGGCTACGTCTATAAATTTTTCTCTTACAGTCTGCTCTAGTAGATCTTGCGCAGCTATACAATGATTAAGGTTAAGTTGAAGAAACTTTAATATTTCATTTTACGCGCAGCTTCACGGTAGGATGGGCACTTGAAGCTGCCTGCTGAATGGTCCGTCTGCTTTTCGCCTTTACGGACGCAGAGGCTACATTTGGGCGGCTTGGTGCATACTTTTGCACTGTGACCCATCTCGCCACACCTGAAACAGGCACCCTTCAGGTCACAGTCGCTAGCGCAGTTAGCGGCTATATGACCGTAATCGAGGCACTTGAAGCAGCGTTTAGGCTGGTCCACGGTCCACATCCTATCCTAATTTTGGACAGCTCGAGCAGAGTTTTGGCTTTCCCAACTGGGAGAGCAACTGTAGCTCTTTGCTGTCCACCGCTGACCGAAGCGATTTAATAACCGCAATGGGGAGTGAGCTATCTTTCAACTCCACCCCAATCGCCTCTAGTATCTCCTCTTTGCTCGCTAGTTCATCGAGATCACGAATCTCAATGTGCGCCGTTTCGTTAAGTGTTTTAACTACCGCTCTGTCGCCCAATGCCTTGCCTACAGCCTCGTGAAGAGCCTCTGCACTATGCTCCGGCTTCCTGCTTAGTTGCAACAGGAGGTCCCCCTTAGCTGTCTTCCTGATCCCCTGAACATCGCCGCTCAGATGTTTTAAATTTGGGTCACTCTTAACTACGCGAAGCGTGTCCGCATAGCTGCACCCGCCTACGCCAGAGATCGCAATTGCATCAGTTCTGGGCCGCTTTTGTATGGGCTTGCGACCCTTGACGACCGTCCAGCTACTCTTGCTAATCTGTGGGTCTGCTTGATTTGCATTCCTAGCTGCAGCACCTATTGCTACTGGTTCGACCGTTACGCTTCTGTTGGGCCTCGACTTTTTTGAAGGAGTTTTCCTCACTTCGGCGGCTACTTCCCCTGGCCGCTTGGGCGTATTGCTACCCGTTTGAGCACTAATGCTCGCTTTTTGGACTTTCTCCACTGCTTTCTTGGGCGGCGTGGTCTGCACCTCGCAGTTTTTAACTTTGCGGTCGCAGAACTTTTCGGCCGCCTTGTGAAGATTGACCAGTTTGGTCAACTCCTCTCTCATTAGGGCTTTATATGCCGCTGACCACCAAATAAAGCAGACAAGCCCTCTAAGGTAACTCCTATTTGAGCTAACGCTTCCTTTAAGGACTTTGGTGCCTGGCAAACAGCCCCCGGGGACTGACTCAGTACTACCGGCTGCGGCAACGCCCTCAGCTGTTGCTGCGGTGACCCGTCTGTCCGTATGAACGCAATATTTTTCGGCGCTATTAGAGCTAGAGACTTGAAATTTTAAAGATATACTCATATATGCTCCCGAATTATAAAGTGTTAAAATTTTCCCGATCCGCCCAATAGGGGCGTGGTAAATCGGAAAACTCTTCCACCCATAGTCAAGTTATCATACTAGATGATGAGCTAGAGAGTTGCAATTTGGAATGTATACTCGGTGTGACAACCCAAGTTCAAAAAGCTATGGCGGATATATCTACGCCCATTGGGGGCGTGGCAAATCGGGAAAAACGTATCTTCTACACCGTTAAAGCTAGAACGCTGAAATTTTGCATGTGAGTTATGGTTATGATTCTAAGAAGATCGATCAAATTATGTCTACGCCCATTGGGGGCGTGGCAAATCGGACCTGAATATATAGTGATTTTTCAAATTGTGCTATATTTTGAACACTATTGACACTAGATACTTGAAATACTTGCATGTATACTCGGGTTGACAACCCAAGACCAATAGGCTATGGTAGATATACCTACGCCCACAGGGGGCGTGGCAAACCGCAGAAGCTTATATCTCCTACAGTTTTAGAGCTAGAAGCTTGAAATTTAGATGGTTCAGTTACTAATGTCCTCCTCTATCGATGACCCAAAAATAATTTTTCAGCCTTTTTTGGGGCGTGGCATATCGAAAAATACCATGTAATTTTCGCATTTTTTGAATGTAAGCAACCAAATTTTGCAGGCATGTTAGCCTCGGCCCTTTCTAAGAACTGGCATATACGTCTACGCCCACTGGGGGCGTGGCAAATCGGCAAAGAAGTTTGTTGTGGCCAACTGCATAATTCATGCATATAATAGCTTAGTAGCAATTGCTAGATGGCAAAAAGCATTTTAACATAAATATAACAATTTAATGAATTTAAAAAATAAAATTTATAAGTTTTCGATTAATAAATAAAAAGTTTCCAGCGGGATTCGCACCCAGGTCTTTTGAAAATAACATGTAATCGTTAGCCAAACCTAAATAAATTCACAGCTGATCAGCTGACCAGCTGATCAGCAGCTAGTGACAAAACAACACAATACAATCGCAATTCTTGCAATATGTATACACACTTGGATGTGTATACACGTACACATACATACATACATATATGCATGCATAGAAATACTGCTTGCCACACAGCGTGGTAAATCGGAAAGCATGCAGCTGTTTTAGTTTTTGCTTAATTGCAAAATTCATATGAGTATGCAATCAATTGGCAGCAAGCATTTTATAATAAATATACAAATATAAAAAAAATTGAAAAATAATAATTTTTGAAAAAAGTTTTCTGCGGGATTCGAATTCGAACCCACGCACCTAAGTATAGCTTGCATAGCGCTTACCACCAGCGCCACTGCCCTGATCTGTGACGCATTAACTAAAACCAAATAAGGCATTGTTAGAGCGTCTCTGACAAAACTAAAGTAACGATCGAAAATTCCCAATTCAGTCACAATTCTTAGAATATTCTGGCATGCAAACTTTTGTATGCATACATACATATAGTGATGGGACGAAACCGTTCCTTTTTGGGTTTCCTACTAAGGTTACGCTGTCCATACGCCGAAAAAGTGTTCTGTGAACGGGTCGTGCAGAACGTGTGGTCCACCGATGTGCAATTTTACAACTAAGTAAAAAAAATTGCTGCAGAACTTCTCGTTGCCGATTAAATTAATAATTGGGAGTCTTCTTTAGAGATGTTCTGCTGGATACCGATTGTGTAAACGTAGTAACAATTTTGCTCTATTGTTTAAAACACAAGTCGGTCCCTGCTCGGGCGCCAGTTAATTTGATTGAATTTATGTATATTTGATAGATCTTTATTCATTCAGTTGAAACTTCAGACTGAGACTTGAAAGTTGAGAAGTAGTTGGCGTTGATGGCATGATGATGAAGCTTAAAAGTGGCCTGATACTGCCGTTAGGAAGCTGGAGCATCGCCTGATACTGCCGTTGCATTAAGCTTAAAGCTTCTGAGAGCTGCGGAGCAACACAGTCTCAGCTACAGGGTGTTTTTCTTCTATTTTTATTTCATAGATATCAATAACTTGCACGCATAAACACATACAAATGCCACATGCAGAACATCTATACAAATGCTTATACAAGTGATACTCTACAATTGCGATCATCACAGCACAGACGTACACATATGTATGTATGTGTGTGTGTGTGTGTTCGCGCGTATGCAGGGTCACAATTTCTGCCCAGCCCAGCCCAGCAAATGCAGGGAGTTGAAATTGCTATAGGCAGCAAGCGTATCGCACACAGGCATATAAATGCTTACACATATAGCGAGGGAGTGTAAATGTGTGTATGTATGTTCATCGGAAATTATTCTTCATTGCATAAAGAATATAAAGTTTATGCGCATCAACACTTTCATACTCGTTCCACAAATATTCACGCTACCATTTTGCATGAGCATGGCAAAGACGTTTTAGAATTCGTTTTACTATTCACTTAGAAGCGACCCAATGGGAACGCGTTGCGAAGAAATTTAAATTTTTGTGTGCAGCCTGCTGATTGCGATCGTGCCAGCATACATACATATATATATATATATATATATTGTTGAGGTTTTTCCTTTTGAAATAAATCAAAAACGCAGTTTGTTAATGTAGGTGCACATAAGTTTATTCAATTAAATCAAAATTAAATTATAAGTAGCAAGTACACAACGCGACTTCTTCAACTTAACTGAGCCGACACTTTCATAGCTGATCTTGCACAACACAAAATGATACAATGATACAATAATTCGATATTCAGCATGCTTTTATACTTCCTTCTCTTAAATATTGAATGTTCTAGATGTCTTCTTCCTATGCTACTTCTCTTACATATAGAATGTTCTGGATGTCTCCTTTCGTATGCTTTTACGCTTGCTTTTCTGTATGTATGTATGTATGTACGTTATGTATGTATGTATGTACGTTATGTATGTTATGTATGTACACAATCCAGAACATTCGTTTTCCTATTCTATCGAAAATGCTTGAACAGCCAACGACTGATTTTACAGTTACATCAAATGCTTATTTCTACAAAGATGATAATGATGATGAGTTTTGCTCAAGATCATTCCACAACATATATATATACATACATATTTATTTGAGAGAGGAGAGAGCAGAGAGCAAAAATCATAGGACAAAAGCATAGGAGAGTAAGGGAAAGAAAGGGACTTGTCCAGCCTTTATTAGATTATCGACGTCACAGTCGAGCGCTAAAGGTAAGGGCCGAATTGTCTGGGAAATAACAAAACAAGTAAGAACGTTGCAGATAGGCGCAACTAACTGCGAGAGACTCTTTTTCCGTAGGTGCCGTTTATTTATTTAATAAACATTTAATAAACGAAATATTTCGGCAATTAGTAAACGTATACAATTAGTAAAAGTATACAAACAATTTTCTATGCATGCATACAAAAGTTTGTATGCTATAATATTCTATGAATTGACTGAATTGTGAATTTTTCGATCGTTACCTTAGCTTTGTAAAAAGGTGCTCCAGCAGTGCCTTATTATACCCTGAACATATTGAAAATGAGCATTTCTATTTGATTGAGTCTAACATTTTTGTAAGATTACATTTATTTTCTGTTTTAATAGAGACCTTTCTCTAAAAACCTAGATTATTGTGAGTTCAAGGGATCTCCTAATCTGGTATCCCGACTAGAGCTTTTCTTCTTAACCTTGTTTGTGCTTCTTAGAAAGAGTCTTAATTAAATTTGCGCAATACCTTTTCGCTTATTCAGGAACATTTGCTTCGCCAAACTTTTGTATTTGATTAGCCAAGTATTCTATATAATTTTTAGCAAAGTGACATCAGCATGGCAAATATCAGCTGTAATGCGCAACAGGCAATGGCCAACAGCAACGAACAATTTAATGGTCGGCACTCCGCGTCACCTGCACGCACAATAGATTCGCATGATTCGACGACAGGGAGTATGGATACAATTGTAGATCGGAGTCTGAATCGAAATGATCTGTTGCAAGTGGCCAATACAATTGAGCAAAGCATCAATGCGATCAATGAGATCGACACTAAAGCGACCAATGGCGGTGACAGCTTCACCAACTCACAATTATCGATACTGCATCGGGATCAACAGAAGCAGGAACAAATGGAGCAGGATGAGCACCAGAATTTTGATGCTCAGAGCCACATATATTCGAGTCCAGTCTACGATGAGAAACCTTCACCTCCGTTGATGATGACCGCCGCCACATTGCTAGCCAATGCACTAAATGTGGCCGACGATAAAGATTATCCTACAAAGAACTCCAAACTAATAAGCCACGAAGAATTCAAGCAGCAACTGGAAGAGCCCATGGCCTCACGAACACAGGCCGTATTACAGACCAAGAGTTTGAGTAATACCATCGATTCTCGTATCAGTAAGAAGCAACGCTGCCCACCGGAATTAATTAAGTACAAAAGCAGCAGTGGCGATGTTGGAGCCTATGGTTCCACTGTGTCAGCCAACGTGCGGCGCAAACGTCGCGCCAGCAAAACATGCTGCTCCGCATTCCCATTGCAAATCATGCTAGGCACATTGCAACTGGTTTTGGCAATTTCATTGGTGGCGCTCGGATCCCTGCTAATAGTGCGCGACGCGGCCTTGTCAATGGCCGGTTGCGGTATTTGGACAGGTTTGATTGCCGCCGTCACCGGTTCGCTGGGCGTGGTCAGTATGCGTAAAACCCAAACAGCCTTTCTGGCGCTCAGTTTGGTCTGCATTGCCAGCAGCACGTTGGCGCTGGCCATTTCGGGCGTGGGCCTGTCGCGTGACCTCAATCGTATGGCCGAGCAAAAGGGCGAACAGGTAAGAGCAGAAATTCATATATCTTTTCACTTTACCAATTTTTATTATTATTTTTTTTTTTATTATTATTTTCAGTTCGACCTGATGAATGGCAATAGCGAGGTTTCAGCTGCTTGTGGGTTAATATTTACCCTCCTTTTACACTTCGTGATCACCATTGTCTCAGTTTGCCGTTGCGCTCTGCAGATTTGTGCAAAGTGAGTACATGTTAAACTCACTTTAAACTTATTTATAACGTATTATCATAGTCCGATAACTAATTTAGTTTGCTATTACCAACACAACATATAGATCGGACATGTAGAACCAATTTCTTCCACGCACCAGATTTGTGCTTCATGTATTCATCATCGGCTGTGTAGTTTACGGCTTGGGCAGCGAAAATATAGTAGTTGATAGATAATCCGTTCGCTGCCAGCGCTCGAACGAAATGGTTCTATTCTTATATGAAGCACCGCCAGTGTTGCCATTTTGGCTATTTAATAGCAAATCGAGCTATTTTTTAAAGTATAATAATTTTGAAAATGCTATTTGCTATATTTTTAGCTATTTTAGGTAATGTAAAATAATTAAAACTTAATTAAAACAAGTAAGAAGTCGAGACGGCTCGACTACGAGATCCCCTGAACCCTGCCAAAAAGTGATACTCTTCTTATTTACGCACTTATGAGCGCGCGCTCTGCTAACTGCGCAGTTGCTGCCGTGGCTTGGGGGTGGGCTGGGCTGAACTTTGGACGCTTATAACTCCATTTCTAGAAAGACGATCTTCAGGAAACTTTCGGAATATATTAAGAGCATCTAAATGTACCTATTTGCCAAATTGCAAGTCTCTAGTATTTGAAATGCGTTTTTTTCAAATTCAGGGCGAAGGGGGGGTGGCATCCAAAATCTGAAAATTACATAATCTGCGTATTCATAATATCTATCTAAAAATGTTAATTCATAGTCTCTAACTAAAACGGTGTAGAAGTTACGCCCAAAAAACCAAAAAAATGTAAACGAATTTTCGATTTTGTATCGATAATTTGGAAATGTGATGAGTTATCGAAAAAACAAAACAAACTCGTACTGCGTAGCTAACATACGAGTATTCATGTAATTTCAGCTCTCTAGCTTTTGTAGTTTCCGAAATCTCGACGTTCATACAGACGGACAGACGGACAGACGGACGGACGGACGGACGGACGGACGGATGGACGGACGGACAGACGGACAGGGCTAGATCAACTTATTTTTCGATGCTGATCAAGAATATATATACTTTATGGGGTCTGCGACTTCTCCTTCTGCCTGTTACATACATTTTCACAAAACTATTATACCCTGAATTCCCATTTTCAATGGGTTCAGGGTATAAAAAAAAAAAAAAAAATTTTAAGAAAACTGCAGTTGAGACTGCTCGACTACGAAATCCCATGAGCCCTTCTTCGAACGAATCATATTCCAAGAATGCCTCGTTTCGATTCTCCACGCGTACCAAACTATACATGCAAAAAAACGAGCACACACACGCTGATCTACGCTTGTAGGTGTGTGAACATTGCAAGCGTCTTGCTGTCACTCTGCCTTTATTGCTGTATTGATTAATAATTCTGTTTCTAGACGGACAATCGTATTCTCTTTAGATTATGAATATGATATTCCTATCTACATATATGCTAAACCAAACAGCATGTCTCTAGTATTTGAAACGCATTTTTTACACTTTGGGGGTGTGGTGGCGAACTGGGGACCGGAATCCAAAATCTGACAATAACCCGAAATAGTATTAAATTAGTATCTATATAAATTAGTATCTATCCACTAAAAATTAAATTATTATCTATATATATGCAAAAGACTTGGAGACTCCAACTCTAAAGATGAACGAGATATAATTTTATAGCTGATTCGCGATAAAGTGTTTTATCGATAACTCTGGAAATATAAAAGTTATCGAATTTCTGAAAAACTCGTACTGCGCGTGCAATATACGAACATAACACACAAAGAATGAACTCTCTAGCTCTTATATCTTCGGAAATCGACGCGACATACGGACGGTCGGATGGACAGACGGACATGGGTATATCAACTTTTCTCGTCAGCCTGATCAAGAATATATATACTTTATGGGGTCTGCCACGCCTCCTTCTGCCTGTTACATACTTTTAACAAAACCAATATACCCTGATTTCCCATTTTCAATGGGTTCAGGGTATAAAAACAGCAAAAACTTAGATTACTCATATTTGACACTGTCAAGAAACTCTTTAAACATTTTGTTCTCATTCTAAGAAATAACGGGACTTTACCGTTAACTATGCTTTTAGAATCTCTTTATGCAACTCAATTTTTATACTTTGTTCCCGAAGGGGAAAAATATATTGGTTTTATGCAATGTCCGTCTTGCTGTCCGTCCACTAGGGACGTGGCAAATCGGAAAACTCTTCCGCCCATAGTTAAGTTATCATACAAGATGATGAGCTAGAGAGTTGCAATTTGAAATGTATACTCGGTGTGACAACATAAGTTCAAAAAGCTATGGCGGATATATCTACGCCCATTGGGGGCGTGGCAAATCGGGAAAAACGTATCTTCTACACCGTTAAAGCTAGAACGCTGAAATTTTGCATGTGAGTTAATGTTATGATTCTAAGAAGATCGATCAAACAGTTATATGTCTACGCCCATTGGGGGCGTGGCAAATCGGACCTGAATATATAGTGATTTTTCAAATTGTGCTATATTTTGAACACTATTGACACTAAAGACTTGAAATTTTGCATGTATACTCGGGTTGACAACCCAAGACTAATAAGCTATGGTAGATATATCTACGCCTCTTTGGGGGCGTGGCATATCGAAAAATACCCTGTAATTTTCGCATTTTTGGAATGTAAGCAACCAAATTTTGCAGTCATGTTAGCCTCGGCCTTTTCTAAGAACTGGCAAAAAATTATGCGTCTACGCCCACTGGGGGCGTGGCAAATCGGCAAAGAAGTTTGTTGTGGCCAACTGCATAATTCATGCATATAATAGCTTAGTAGCAATTGCTAAGATGGCAAAAGCATTTTAACATAAATATAATAATATTAATAATAAATTTAAAAAAATAAAATTGATAAGTTTTTGATTAATAAATAAAAAGTTTCCAGCGGGATTCGAACCTAGGCCTTTTGAAAACAACATGTAATCGTTAGCTAAACCTAAATCAATTCACAGCTGATCAGCTGACCAGCTGATCAGCAGCTTGTGACGAAACAAAACAATACAATCGCAATTCTTGCAATATGTATACACTTTTGGATGTGTATACACTTACAAACATCTGTGTACACATAAATACATATATGCATGCATAGAAAAACTGCTTGCCACACAGCGTGGCAAATCGGAAAAATTGTTTTAGTTTTTGCTTAAATGCAAAATTCATATGCGTATGTTTATAAATTATCATCAATTGGCAGCAAGCATTTTATAATAAATATACAAATATAAAAAAATAAAAAATAAATAATTTTTTGAAAAAAAAATTTTCTGCGGGATTCGAACCCACGCATCTAAGTATAGCTTGCATAGTGCTTACCACCAGCGCCATTGCCCTGACCTGCACTTCATTAACTAAAACCAAATAAGACATTGCAATGCATTGCTAGAGCGCCTTGTGACAAAACTAAAGTAATGACACTAACCATACAACACTTAGACTGGACAACTGGTACAAGTTAATGTGCACACTTATTTTTTTGACATTAGAACCCCCTCAACTTCGTATTTGCTCGGGTTTTTACTTTTAGGGTCGGGAGAAAAAATTTTCTGATGGCAAAATCATTCCGCTTCGAGCGCTCGACGGTGATGGTCGATTTTCAAAAAAGGCATGACATGTGCCGCTCTTTCCCTTGCTCTCTTTCTCTTTCTGCCCTATGCTTTTTACTCTCTGCTCTCTTCTCACAAAAATATATGTATGCTGGCACAAACAGCAAGCAGCTCACAAAAATTAAAATTTCTTCTCGACGCGATCCCATTGGTTCCCTTCTGAGCGAAGGATATACCGAATTCTTAAACGGCTTTGCCATGCTCATGCAAAATGTTAGCGTTTTCATGATTATTTGTGGAAAGGGTATGAAAGTGTTGACGTGCATAACGAATATTATTTCTCGAAGACCATACACACACACATTTACACTTCCTCGCTATATGTGTAAGCATTAATGTGCTTGTGTGCAATATTCTTGCTGCCGCCTGTAGAGCACTATTAGAACCCCCAGCAGTTGATTTTCGTTCGGTTACACACACACATTTACACTTCCTCGCTATATGTATAGGCATTTATGTGCCTGTGTGCGATATTCTTACTGCCTGTAGTACTACTATTAGAACCCCCAGCAGTTGATTTTCGTTCGTTTGGGTAGCTGATGTGAACTTGCATACGCACACACATACACATACACATTTACACTTCCTTGCTATATGTGTAGGCTTTTATGTGCCTGTGTGCGATACACTTGCTGCATATAGCAATTCTATTTTCCCAGCGATTGCTGTGGGTAGCTGATGTGAGCCTTTGAATTTGAATGAATACTCTGCCTGGGACATTTGCATGTTTCGTGCATGGGTCTCGAATATTGGGCGTGTGCGTACCTCAATTTTGAATTAAGTAAATGATTTTGGGTAATTTTAGTAAAAGAAAACTGAAAATGATTCGTCGCGAATAAGAATTTTAAATTAAATAAAACATTTAACATAATACATGTATATTATTGTTATTAAAAGGAAAATATGACTACATAACGAGTGCATAATTTTTGCATAAAAGGGCCAGTTTACCTGGTACTACATATTAAAGAACAAATGATAACTAATCAACAGGTAACACAAAATAATTGACCTCTCCTGCAATTCGAACCCAAAATCATTTACTTAATTCAAAATTGAGGTAGGCACACGCCCAATATTCGAGACCCATGCACGAAACATGCAAATGTCCCAGGCAGAGTATTCATTCAAATTCAAAGGCTCACATCAGCTACCCACAGCAATCGCTGAGAAAATAGAATTGCTATATGCAGCAAGTGTATCGCACACAGGCACATAAAAGCCTACACATATAGCAAGGAAGTGTAAATGTGTATGTGTATGTGTGTGCGTATGCAAGTTCACATCAGCTACCCAAACGAACGAAAATCAACTGCTGGGGGTTCTAATAGTAGTACTACAGGCAGTAAGAATATCGCACACAGGCACATAAATGCCTATACATATAGCGAGGAAGTGTAAATGTGTGTGTGTAACCGAACGAAAATCAACTGCTGGGGGTTCTAATAGTGCTCTGCAGGCGGCAGCAAGAATATTGCACACAGGCACATAAATGCCTACACATATAGCGAGGAAGTGTAAATGTGTGTGTGTATGGTCATCGAGAAATAATATTCGTTATGCACGTCAACACTTTCATACCCTTTCCACAAATAATCATGAAAACGCTAACATTTTGCATGAGCATGGCAAAGCCGTTTAAGAATTCGGTATACCCTTCGCTCAGAAGGGAACCAATGGGATCGCGTCGAGAAGAAATTTCAATTTTTGTGAGCTGCTTGCTGTTTGTGCCAGCATACATATATTTTTGTGAGAAGAGAGCAGAGAGTAAAAAGCATGGGGCGGAAAGAGAAAAAGAGCAACGGAAAGAGCGGCACATGTTAGGCCTTTTTTGAAAATCGACCATCACCGTCGAGCGCTCGAAGCGGAATGATTTTGCCATCAGAAATTTTGTTCTCCCGACCCTAAAAGTAAAAACCCGAGCAAATACGAAGTTGAGGGGGTTCTAATGTCAAAAAATAAGTGTGCACATTAACTTGTACCAGTTGTCCAGTCTATGTGTTGTATGGTTAGTGGTAATGATCGAAAAATTCCCAATTCAGTCACAATTCTTAAGGTACGCACACACGATGCAAACTATTTGCAGAAAGTTTAATGCTGCAATCAAATTTGCACGTTTGAACACGAGTGAAAACATTTTGCTGCCAACAAAAAATTTGCAATAACTGTTTTCGGCAACTTCTTTTGCTTGTCGTCTGAATACAGAATTTTGACGTTAAGTTGGTTGCGTCAGTTGCTTGCAGGGTTGCATGTGCTGTTTGCTTTCAATCGCTATATTGCAGCAAGCAAAGCGCCTAAATTCAATAAAAATGACGACGGAAATAATTATAAAATTCAAAATTTTTTTTTAAATAATAAAATTTATTGAAAATATCAGAGTAATTGATTATTTCATATATGTTTATATTGTCATGACACTTCATCATCAGGTACAAAAAAATGTTTAAATTCAGTAGAGTTTTCCGTACTTCTTTGAAATGGTATGCAGTTCATTTTTTGACTCTTTCTTGGCTATCAACCAGTTATGTAATGCGCAAATTGCAGAGACAACATCTATTGTCTTTTCTGACCCTAGTCCCAATGGCAGGTTGATTTCTAAATGGACATGGTTTCATTATGTATCTTTTCTATCCGAATGCAACATCCGCTACAAGTACATGGGGCACCTTAACATCCTCCATCAGAAATTATTCCTTTGCCTCCTACATCGAAGTAAATTATTTTATAGTTTGCAACTGCTAGCGCTATGCGTGCCTTTATAGTTGAAGTACGTACTACCACTGTTAGCTGTTTTTTTTTTTTTTTTTTTTTTTTTTTTTTTTACCAAATCTTTCACTTCTCACTTTTTATACCCTGAACCCATTGAAAATGGGAAATCAGGGTATAATGGTTTTGTTAAAAGTATGTAACAGGCAGAAGGAGGCGTGGCAGACCCCATAAAGTATATATATTCTTGATCAGGGTGACGAGAAAAGTTGATCTAGCCCCGTCCGTCTGTCCGTCTGTCCGTCTGTCCGTCCGTATGAACGTCGAGATTTCGGAAACTACAAAAGCTAGAGAGCTGAAATTTCACATGAACATGCGTATGTTAGCTACGCAGTACGAATTTATTTTGTTTTTTCGATAACTCATCCCATTTCCAAATTATCGATAAAAAAAAATTCGAAAATTCGTTTCCATTTTTTAGGTTTTTTGGGCATAACTAGCTAGAGACTTCAAATTTGTTTATTTAGATAGATATTATAGATACGCAGATTATGTAATTTACAGATTTTGGATGCCACGCCCCCTTCGCCCCCAATTTAAAAAAAAAACGCATTTCAAATACTAGAGACTTGCAATTTGGCATATACATAGATTTAGATACTCTTAATCTACTTTAAAAATTTCATAAAGATAGTCCATCTAGAAATGGAGTTATGAGCGTCCAAAGTTCAGCCCAACCCACCCCCAAGCCACGGCGGCAACTGCGAGGTTAGCAGAGCGCGCGCTCATAAGTGCGTAAAGAAGACGAGTATCACTTTTTTTGCTGGGTTCAGGGGATCTTGTAGTCGAGCCGTCTCGACTAGAGCCTTCTTACTTGTTATGAAATATTTTTTATCAAAATTACTAATATAGCAACAGCAGCAACTCTCGATTTTTGTACCGACATAATATTAACACGCCGTTATTCCTTGCCTTTTCCCAAACAACAGAACTTGCAAATGAGCGTCATTTGCAAGCAATGCATATAAAAAATGAAAACACGTGTAGACATTAACGCAATATATTGCACGAAATAGCCATGCAAAAATGTACGTGCAAAACAAAAATGGATTGCAGCAAGTAATTTGCATGCAATATTTTCATTGGTGTGAACAGTTGTGCAAACTTTTGCTACAAATTATTTTTAACTTGCCGCAAATTGTTTGCATCGTGTGTACCTAGCTTTAGAATATTCTGGCATGCAAACTTTTGTATGTATACTTAGAAAATTGTGTATACTCGTATAGTGTGTACATGTATAAATCTGTATGTATGTGTAGGAAAAACGTTTGTTGCTTGCCATGTACGTTTTCTAATTGCCGAAATATTTCGTTAATTAAATGTTTATTAAATAAATAAGATGCACCTATGGGAACAAAGTATATCGCAGTTAAAGTCGCCTAACTGCAACGTTCTTACTTGTTGTGTTTGTTTTTCACTTTGTGCGAAATTTGACACATGAAAATAACAATAAAATTTTGATTAATAATGCCCGGAAAGAGATTAAGCTTCGATGTTGTTTAATTGATCTTGTACAATCGGCAGTTGGGCAAATCAGTTCCAGAATTAGTGGAAATGTTTTCCGTGTCAAGAAAAACAATATACAACGTTCTCAGTCGCGCGGAAAACAAGGGAGGACTTGAGACAAAGAATGTAGGTGGCCGGAAACACAAGATATCTGATCAGGCAATCCGTCTTATGATACGAAAGATCAAAGCAAATCCCCAAATTTCCACCAGAACTCTTGCCAAGGAGCTCAAAGAAGACTGTGACGTGGATGTGTTCCACGAAACAGTCATTCTACGGCATGGGAATTCTTCGAAAGTGGCACGTAAGAAGCCCTTGCTGTCGTCGATAAAGGTGGAAAGTATGTGAGCTGTCTCGCTTGCTCTGCCAGGTGGGTTGTACTGCGAGAACTTATTTGATAAATAATTTTGTTTCTAGACGGACAATCATAATCAAACTTTCAGATTTTTATCATGACATTTATATCTATATGATAAACTAAACTTTATGTCTCTAGTAATTGAAATACATTTTCTACACATTTGGGGGTGTGAGGGTGAATTGGGGACCGGAATCCAAAATTTGACAAAAACCAAAATTATATTAAATTAGTATCTATATACATATGTATATATACGCAGAAGACTTGGAGACTCTAGATCTAAAGATGAATGAGATATAATTTTATAACTGATTCTGGATAAATGTTTTATCGAATTTCTCAAAACAAACTCGTACTGCACGCGTAAAATACGAACCTAACACGAAACAAGTAAGAAGGCTCTAGTCAAGACGGCTCGACCACGAGATACCCTGAACCCTTCAAAAAAAGTGATACTCTTCTTCTTTACGCACGTTTTAGTGCGCGCTTTGGTAATCGTGCAGTTACTGCCGTGGCTTGGGGTGGGTTGAGCTGTATTTTGAATGCTTATAACTCCATTTCTAGATGGACGCTCTTCATGAAACTTTAAGAATATACAGTGGCTCACAGCTTATTTGACCGACCGTCAAATAAAAATTTCAAATGCTTATATCTTTGAAACGAATACAGATTAAAAAAAAAAAATTAAATACACAATTGTTTTTAAGTATTTTTAAAAATCAAAAACAAAATTAATTTATTCATTCTTTAAACAAAAGCAATAGCAAAATAACAATAACCAAAATAATTCATTATTTCAAGCCGATTCGCCAAAGTATGTTAACAAGGACAGTCGCTAATGGGACAAAGTTATTTTCGCTGACGAGTCTAAGTTTAACATTTTTGGCTTGGATGGAAGACCCTACGTCTGGAGGAAAGCGAATACCGAGGTGCAAGACAAGCATCTAAAACCCAAAGTTAAGCATGGTGGAGGAACTGTGATGGTTTGGGCCTGAAAATCTTATCCAAAGTGCTGAAGATCTCGTCATAAAAAATAATTTCACTTTTTATCAGGACAATGACCCAAAATACACATTGGGTATTGTTCAGCCTTGGCTGATATGGAACTGCCCGCATAACCTCAAACCGCCAGCTCAGTCACCAGATCTCAATGTGATTGAAAATTTATGGGCCATTTTAGACGCCAATATCAGGTCCCGAAACATATCCAACAAAAATGACCCAAAAATTGCATTAATGGAAAAGTGGGGGGAAATCGGGTCCGAAACCACACAAAAATTGGGGGCATCAATGCCTAAAAGACTTAAGGCAGTATTAGATCAACATGGGGACCATACCAAATATTAAATATATTAAAACTACCCGTAATTTTCAACATACTGAGTATAATATCGAGTGGGTCAAATAAACTATCAGCTTAAAAACTTGAAATATTTTAGTTTTTGTAGCTTTGTAATTGTTTTTTCATTAAGAAAGTATAACATCCTAAATCTGTAGTTACATAATGTGCGTATCCATAATATATATCAGAATATACAAAGTTGATGTCTCTAGCTTAAATACGAACCTAACACGAAACAAGTAAGAAGGCTCTAGTCGAGACGGCTCGACCACGAGATACCCTGAACCCTGCAAAAAAAGTGATACTCTTCTTCTTTACGCACGTTTTAGTGCGCGCTTTGGTAATCGTGCAGTTACTGCCGTGGCTTGGGGTGGGTTGAGCTGTATTTTGAATGCTTATAACTCCATTTCTAGATGGACGCTCTTCATGAAACTTTAAGAATATACAGTGGCTCACAGCTTATTTGACCGACCGTCAAATAAAAATTTCAAATGCTTATATCTTTGAAACGAATACAGATTAAAAAAAAAAAATTAAATACACAATTGTTTTTAAGTATTTTTAAAAATCAAAAACAAAATTAATTTATTCATTCTTTAAACAAAAGCAATAGCAAAATAACAATAACCAAAATAATTCATTATTTCAAGCCGATTCGCCAAAGTATGTTAACAAGGACAGTCGCTAATGGGACAAAGTTATTTTCGCTGACGAGTCTAAGTTTAACATTTTTGGCTTGGATGGAAGACCCTACGTCTGGAGGAAAGCGAATACCGAGGTGCAAGACAAGCATCTAAAACCCAAAGTTAAGCATGGTGGAGGAACTGTGATGGTTTGGGCCTGAAAATCTTATCCAAAGTGCTGAAGATCTCGTCATAAAAAATAATTTCACTTTTTATCAGGACAATGACCCAAAATACACATTGGGTATTGTTCAGCCTTGGCTGATATGGAACTGCCCGCATAACCTCAAACCGCCAGCTCAGTCACCAGATCTCAATGTGATTGAAAATTTATGGGCCATTTTAGACGCCAATATCAGGTCCCGAAACATATCCAACAAAAATGACCCAAAAATTGCATTAATGGAAAAGTGGGGGGAAATCGGGTCCGAAACCACACAAAAATTGGGGGCATCAATGCCTAAAAGACTTAAGGCAGTATTAGATCAACATGGGGACCATACCAAATATTAAATATATTAAAACTACCCGTAATTTTCAACATACTGAGTATAATATCGAGTGGATCAAATAAACTGTCAGCTTAAAAACTTGAAATATTTTAGTTTTTGTAGCTTTGTTATTGTTTTTTCATTAAGAAAGTATAACATCCAAAATCTGTAGTTACATAATGTGCGTATCCATAATATCTATCAAAATATACAAAGTTGATGTCTCTAGCTTAAACGGTGTAGAAGTTATGCTCAAGCAAGAAAGAACTTTGCAGTTAGGCGCAACTAACTGCGAAATACTCTGTTCCCACAGGTGCATCTTATTTATTTGATAAACATTTAATTAACGAAATATTTCGGCAATTAGCAAACGTACATGGCAAGCAACAAACGTTTTTCCTATACATACATACAGATTTAAACATGTACACACTATACGAGTATACACACAATTTTCTATGTATGCATACAAAAGTTTGCATGCCAGAATATTCTAAGAATTGTGACTGAATTGTGAATTTTTCGATCGCTACTTTAGGTTTGTCAAAAAACGCTCTAGCAATGTCTTATTTGGTTTTAGTTTACAAGGATCAGATCAGAGCGGTGGCGCTGGTGGTAAGCTGGTCAGCTGATTAGCTGTGAATTTATTTAGGTTTAGCTTACGATTACATGTTAGTTTCAAAAGACCTGGCTCAAATCCCGCTGCAAACTTTGTATTTATTAATCGAAAACTTATAAATTTTATTTTTTAAATTCATTAATATTTTTATATTTATGTTAAAATGCTTTCTGCCATCTTAGCAATTACTACTAAGCTATTATATGCATGAATTATGCAATTGGCCACAACAAACTTCTTTGCCGATTTTCCACGCCCCCAGTGGGCGTAGACGTATAATTTTTGGCCAGTTCTTCGAAAGAGCCGAAGCTAACATGCCTGCAAAATTTGGTTGCTTGCCTGTTAGGTTGCTTGCATTCCAAAAATGCGAAAATTACATGGTATTTTTCGATATGCCACGCCCCAAAGAGGCTGAAAAATTATTTTTGGGTCATCGATAGAGGTGGACATTAGTAACAGAACCATCCAATTTTCAAGCTTCTAGCTCTAAAACTGTAGGAGATATAAACTTTGACACTAATAAGGGCAGATGGGATCGTCGCGACGCGTCGCGAATCGCCACTCGCGAACAAATTTCAATTTTTTGGGCTGCTGGCTTGTGCTCGCAGAGTGAGATAGAGAGAGAAAAAAGAGAGAGGGTGAGTTCAGAAAAATATCACATAGGATGTTCTCATATGAAATCTGACCATGCCGGTTGAGCGCTTGCAGCGCAATGAATTGATCGGATCATATTTTGACTGCCCGAGCCTTAATTGCCCAAACCGAACAAATACGATGTTGAGTGTCCGCTTCGCTCATATTGTGGTCCGTGAAAAAAGTTTGTTCTAGTTGTCCAGTCTATGTGTTGTATGGTTAGTGTATTGGGTTAGCAGCACTAAATTCCGTTTTCGATATGCTTACGATTGCCGTTTATATAATGCCGTTTATATTTTTGTAAAACATGTACATAAATTAATATGTATAATTTGAACAATGTAATTTGCTTTCTAAAACGGCAAATGAAATTAGTAACAACGAAGTACAATACAGTTAATTTAAAAATTTAATGGTTTATTCATTTTTTATTGTTTTTCGAAAGCAATTGTTTAAATTATACATATTAATTAAATTTGTAATATTAATTTTACAAAAATATAAACGGCATTCGCAAACATATCGAAAACGGAATTTAGTGTTGCTAACCCAATATAAATCATATCATCTTTTTTATTTAATTTTAATTAATATTGATATTACCCAAAAATTTTTAGTTTTTAGGGTTTTTTTGCAATATTTTTTTAAAGTACGTAGTTTTAGTTTCTTCACACGTAGGCACGTAGAATTAAATTAATAATAACGAAGTACAATGCAGTTAATTTAATGGTGAATTCTTTTTTTTTAGTTTTTAAGCCTTAAAAAAATTACGTAGATCTACGTATTTCAGCAAAATTGTGCTACGGAAAAACACGTAGATTTTGGAGCCCGCCTACGTAATTCTCAAATTTTGACTTAGCATCCCTGGTGGCAGCCAATGTCAAAAATAAGTGTGCACAATCGATTGTTCCAGTTGTCCAGTCTATGTGTTGTATGGTTAATGGTCTACTGCTAGTGCTGGGAAAAGATCGATCATTGCCAAGATCGATATTTCGATATTATGTATGGCGATGTATCGATCTTTTCTTAAAAATATTTTAACTTCCAAAATAAAAAAAAATAAAAACAAAAAAAAACAACGTTTTCACATAAAAAACAAAAGACGAATTACTTATTAAAATTAAAAAACGTTTTATATAAACTAATCTAAACTACGTATTAATGATTATATTGTTTAATGAGATCATTCACTTTATCCATTAATTTTTATTTATAAAGAGCAACACATTCACTTGTTATTATGTGTCCAGCTTTGCTGATCATTCGTTCACTCTTTGTCAACGTTGCTGGGACGCGCATCTTTTAAATGCGTTGTCAGTTGAGATCTGTGAAGAAATTGTTTTAATTATCGAGTATCGAATTTGGCAGTATCGATATTTTCGATACCTACTAAAACATCGATGTATCGTTTTTAGATCGATCTTTTTCCCAGCACTATCTACTGCTATTAAGTAGACAAGATTTCATATTTTTCCACTAAGATGGAAATAAATGGCACTGGAATGCCATAAAATTATTATTCAACAAGTAAGAAGGCTCTAGTCGAGACGGCTCGACTACGAGATACCCTGAACCCTGCAAAAGAAGTGATACTCTTCTTTCCGCACGCTCTGCTAACCGCGCAGTTGCTGCCGCGACTTGGGGGTGGGTTGTGCTGAACTTTGGACGCTCATAACTCCATTTCTAGATGAACGATCGTCATGAAATTTTCAGAGTAGATTAAGAGTATCAAAATGCATCTATTGCAAGTCTCTAGTATTCGAAATGCGTTTTTTTCAAATTGAGGGCGAAGGGGGCGTGGCATCCAAAATCTAAAAATTACAAAATCTGTGTAATCATAATATCTATCTAAATATATTAATTTGTAGTCTTAGCTAAAACGGTGTAGAAGTTACGCCCAAAAAACCAAAAAAATGTAAACGAATTTTATCGAAAAAACAAAACAAACTCGTACTGCGTAGGTAACATACGAGTATTCATGTAAAATTTCAGCTCTCTAGCTTTTGTAGTTTCCGAAATCTCGACGTTCATACAGACGGACAGACGGACGGACGGACAGACGGACAGGGCTCAATCAACTTATTTTTTTATGCTGATCAAGAATATATACTTTATGGGGTCTGCGACGTCTCCTTCTGCCTGTTACATACATTTTCAAAAAACCATTATACCCTGAATTCCCATTTTCAATGGGTTCAGGGTATAAAAATGAATAATTTTAGAACATGAACACTCTTCATTTTCATCTATTAACTTTGTTTGTTAAATTGAGTTTGCTGAGGCATACACTTTTATGTATGTAAAAATAATCTTCACGAAAAGTACTAGACGCAAACAAGAACTTAAAAGTGGTTCTTTAAACCATGTAAATGCTTATCGATATCTATTGATTAGACCAATCATGGTACAATCGGCAAGGAATAAATCGTATGCATAAAGGTTTCGATGTTATTTCACATCACTAGCTCGAACTTTATCTAATAAGAAATAAAAAAAAAATAAATAAAAACAAAAAGTAAGAAGAGGAACAAAGTGAAAAGCATAAAGACGACAAAATAAGCAATCGAAGCAGCAGTGAGCAGCGCAAAGCTCACTCCTACGCTTTGCTTATTTGGCGCACCTATATTAGAGCCACGATAACAGCGACCTCAACAGTAATAGAAATTGTAGCAGATAGGTAAAATTAAGAGTATAAAAAAATTTCATAAACGTGTACGTGCAATTGAACGTCAACGAGGCATATACAGTCATGCCACTGGCTGACTCAAATAGAGATCTGAGACAGCAACAGCAAGTGGAAGTGGACAGCAGCAGAAACAGCAATAACAATAATGCTGAGCAAGCCCAGCTGGATAATGTTGCAACAACGGAAGCAAAGACTGCAACAGCCGCTGTAACAACATCGATGGGTCTGCAGCTGCGGCAACGTATGCAGATTACTTCTTCTGGCTGTAGTAGCCTTGCGGTGACACCGATGGAACATACGCCCACAGATGAGGAGAACGGCGCTGTAACAACAGTGACGTCATCGCAGCGTCGTCAACAACAAAAACAACAGCAGCAGCAGCAACAACTGCAAACAGCACTCGAACAACATCATATAACACCAAGCAAAGTCCCCGAGCAAATGGAGCTCATCGACTCAGAATCATTTGGTGCACAGAACTACGATGAATTTGAGTTGCGCGAAGTGGTCAAAGAGGGTCACGACAAGGCAGATCCATCGCAATTCGAGTTGTTGCGCGTACTTGGCGAGGGCAGTTTTGGCAAAGTGTTTTTGGTCCGCAAGATTTTGGGAAAAGATGCGGGCACACTGTATGCCATGAAGGTCTTAAAGAAGGCTACACTTAAGATTAAGGATCGTGTGCGCAGCACCAACGAACGTAAAATTCTTGCTGATGTGGGGCACGCGTTTATCGTGCGCTTACACTATGCGTTCCAAACACCAGGTAAATTATATTTGATACTGGATTTTCTGCGCGGAGGTGATTTGTTTACGCGACTCTCCAAGGAGGTGATGTTCACTGAGGAGGATGTCAAGTTCTATTTGGCCGAATTGGCATTAGCTCTCAATCATCTACACGCGCTGGGGATCATCTATCGTGATTTGAAACCAGAGAACATTCTCCTTGATGAGCACGGACACATTGCTTTGACTGATTTTGGTCTCTCAAAGCAACCGCTGGATGGCTCCAAGACTTATAGCTTCTGTGGCACCGTTGAATACATGGCCCCCGAGATTGTCAATCGCAAGGGTCATGACTTTGCTGCTGACTGGTGGTCCTTCGGTGTTCTCATGTACGAAATGCTTACGGGAAATTTGCCTTTTCATGGCCAGACACGCCAGGAGACCATGAATCAGATATTGCGCTCCAAGTTAGGCATGCCCGAGAATCTGTCACCAGAGGCACAATCCTTGTTGCGTGCGCTTTTCAAGCGTAATCCATTAAATAGACTAGGTGCTGGCGCGCAAGGTATCCTGGACATCAAAGCGCATTGTTTTTTTGATACCATCGATTGGGTACGTCTGGAACGTAAGCTGGTGCGCCCACCATTCATACCGGCGGTGAGTCGTGATGATGCTTTCTACTTTGATGTGGAGTACACATCTAAGTCGCCACGCGATTCGCCCGGTGGTCCAATATCCGCATCTGCACACGAAATCTTTCGAGGCTTCAGCTTCGTGGCACCCATCCTCCTAGAGAATAACACCAATATCAGCTGTCCCAATAACGTTAGTCCCATGCCGTTGGTGGTGGCTGCACCAGGGCCACGCAGCTTGCCTGGGGTCCTACCTGGAAATTTCCTGTCCGAATATAATTTGCTACATGAATTGGGGCGTGGCACGTTCTCTGTGTGTCGCCTGTGCGAGCATCGCGCTTCCAAAAAACACTACGCTGTGAAGATTATCGAAAAGGCAGCCGTAGCTGCAGCCTCCTCTACTACAGTGGATTGCTGGGAGGAGGTAGAGATAATGCTGCGCTACGGCAATCATCCGAATATTGTTACGCTCTATTCAGTTTACGAGGATACCAGCTCAGCGTATTTGGTGATGGAGCTTCTCAAGGGCGGTGAACTGCTCGATCGTATCCTGGCAGTTGGACGAATGTGCGAGAGCGAGGCGAGTGCAGTTTTGCGTACGATTGCCGCTGCAGTAGCCTATCTGCATGAACACGGAGTCGTCCACCGAGATCTGAAGCCTTCGAATATGATCTACGCCAGCATGCGACAAACTCCCGAAACGCTTAAACTCTGCGATTTGGGTAAGTCTTTTTACTGCCAAGGATATGGAAATGATCTGAACACATTTGAGCAAATAATATTTCTATATACATGAAAATTTTAGTTTAACCATGAAAAAGAATTAAGTATTTCTATTTCGTTTTTAATGGAACAAACTATAAACCAAGTAAAGCTGTTATTTTTATATGATTTATATGAATTTGGAACATTGATGTTTCGCTTCATCTATACAAAGAGAAATTGTTCAAAAAACATGTCAAGCAATACCATATATATTGCAAATATTATATGTATGGCTAATGATAACTCGATTTACAGGCTTCGCGAAGCAACTACGTGCCGACAACGGCCTGCTCATGACGCCCTGCTATACAGCTAATTTTGTGGCGCCGGAGGTGCTGAAGAGGCAGGGATATGATTTGGCTTGTGACATTTGGTCGTTGGGCGTACTGCTTTATATAATGCTGTCGGGACGGACGCCTTTTGCAAGCACGTCGAACGACTCACCGGATGTAATACTGAAGCGAATTGGATCAGGATATATTGATTTTAGCAGCACTCGCTGGTCGCTGATCAGTGCGCCGGTTAAAGATCTGTTACGTCAGATGCTGCACATTGTGCCTGAGAATCGGCCAACAGTTGCACACATCATGGAGCACAGTTGGGTGCGGGACCAATTTGCTGGAAATGTTCAGCTTACAGAATATGCACAGAATGCAACCAGTGGTAGCGGCGCTGCACATCAGTTGTCATTGGGAGCACAGCAACAGCAGCACAACCACATTTCGAAAGCGCTACGAGGCGCTGTGGATGCAACATTTCGTGCTATTGCCATACCGCAGGCAGCGAATGTGGGTCCCGTAGAGCTGTCGATGCTGGCCAAGCGACGGGCCAAAGATCGCGCCAATCATCATTCCTAATTGTCGGCAGTTCTGTGCAAAAGACGCCAAACCTATCGGTAGCTAATTCAAATAATATATAAAGTGTATAGTATTCTGAGGCACTGTATTGAATTTCCGCAAAACCTTTATAAGCGGTATGCCCCCACACCGGGAGCAGCTGCCGTTTAAATCGTCAGCGCTACCCCAGTGCCAAGGTGCGTCTGGCTTAAGACTAAGCACATTGTCAAGGACAATGATATTGAAGCAGTACCCTCTCTCCCACTCTCATCATTAATCTCTGTCTTTATGACACCCCCACTCTTACTTTATGCTTATGTCTGTCTTCTGTATCATCCACACAACTGGGCAACTATATAGTATTTGATTTATATATGAACTGTTAGTATATTGTTTTATAATATACATAATAATATAATAATTAATGAACGATGCAAATTTAAGAAGAATATATATATATATATATATATATATATAGAGCGAGATAAGAAAAGAATATTGTAATTATTAGCAAAATTTGTACACATCACGTAGTATTGTTAAATCAATTTCTAAATTACAATAAAAATAAATAAGTTGAAATCTGGTAAAAAAAAATGGAAAAATCTATTCTTAAGATCTGTGCAAACTTTTTATTTGATTTTACAGTACTTTTCAAGTATTATTTTTTCACACTGCACTATTTTATTATATACGATTTGGCGTTGGAGCCACTGTATGTATATACAGTGGCTCACAGCTTATTTCGTGCAGCGGTATAGTAAAACTTTAAAGACGTATTGCCGCTAAACCAGTAAAGATATCCAAAAAATTTAAATGAGGTCTTATTTATTAGTCATCCATTATATATGAAAGCACTTCAATATTTTTCTATTCTAAGAAATAAGATTTAAAACTAAAGAAAACTAAAATAACTGCCCTTTTCTATGTCACAGCTTATTTCGTGCACTGCACTTAACACTCCAAATTATCAACAAATTCTTAATGCAAATGTTGGTCCCTACAATTACTACAAGCAGCAAAAGTTTCGCACACAGTCACATAACTGCTCATACATGTAGCAAGACGCAGTAAATGTGTGTGTGCATGCTCATCGCGAAAAAGGAATGCCTATGCACATCAGCGCTTTCATACCCTTCCCAAAAATCTTTACGAAAACACTAAAATTTTGCATGAGCATGGCAAAGCCGTTTAAGAGTTCGGCATACTCTTACTAAGAATGGCAGACGGGATCGTCGCGAATCACCACTCGCGAACAAATTTCAATTTTTGTGGGCTGCTGGCTTGTGCTAGCATAGAGTGAGATAGAGAGAGAAAAAAGAGAGAGGGAGAGTAAAGTAAAATAGCGCATAGAAAATGCTCATATGAAAATATGTCCATCCCAGTTGACCGCTGGCAACGCAATGAATTTGTCGTTTCATATTTTGACTGCCCGAACCTCAATACACCAAACCGAACAAATACGAAGTTGAGTGGTCCCTTGGCTCATATTCTGGTCGTGAAAAAAGTTTGTTCTAGTTGTCCAGTCTATGTGTTGTATGGTTAGTGGTATCATCTAGTCGAGCACTCTCGACTAGAGTTTTCTTACTTGTTTGATGTAAATTTGTGCCTTTATTTATATGTTAGTATAATGCAAAGGAACCAAAGCATAAATTTATTTTTTTTTTGTTGAATACTCTTATAATATATCATTTTAATAAATACCGTTTATCAATTATTTATAGCTGTGTTCACAAAAAAGTTACAGCACATAGAAGATTGATTTTCAAGTGTGCCAATACTTTTTTGACTCACTGTATATACTTGCTTAGAAGAATTGTCAGTAATTCGTGCACTCACACAAATGAAATAAATGGAAAAAAAATATATATATATATCGCATTATTTACTGCTCATTGCCATTCCCTTTGCGATTGCTACATTGTTTATTTGATGATGTTACAGTTGTTGTTCTTTCAATTGATGTCCCTGATGTGTCTGTAATTGGATTACTGATAGAAAAAAGTAATAAATATGTTTTCTGTCATATACCTTTAGCACGTGCATTCAGTTGCACTTGTTGTAGTGTCTCGCTGACTGTTTGAAGGCGTGCCTGAAGCTGCGTGCTATCGCTTAGTTCTACAACAAGAGTTTCCTCTGGGTCCAGCGCTTCTTGCTTCAGCACCGCAGACACATGTTCCACTTGTGCAACCACTTGCTGCTGCTGTGAATGCGGTTTTGGCTCCGGCTGTTCTTCCACAACATGTGCCTCTTCAGCTGCAATGTCATTGAGCTCATTTACCGCTTCCTGTGCCATATTGTCTTCGGCTGCCTTTCGCCGCCGCCTCTCAAGCTCGCGCGTATCGTTGTGCGTCCATTCAATATGCTCTTTGTAATACTGGTAAACAGGAATTACAAGCACTGAAATATCATCGACAGTAGCCGCAGCTTTGCTGTCCGCCAAGCGCCAATGACCTGAATCGTTGATTTTTCCACGGGCACGCGCTACTAATTCCTGGGCGGCCATTGTGTATCGATGCTTCTCCTTGGGGTAACGTGACAACATTTGGAAAACGGTGCGCGAGACGGCATCATTTTCTGACACATCCCAGAGCCCATCAGTAGCCATTACGAGTATGCCATAATCCCCATCCTCGTTGTGTTCATCGGGTATGCTAACAACCTGACTGAGATCACGGTGCCGCACATCGGGATGGGGCGTTAGAAATGGTTTGATATGTACACCCGTATTAATTGCTAGCAGATCATGATCACCAAAGCCACGAGTCACGCCCAGCGTGCCCAGCAATCGGCTGCGTTTACCCTCACCATTAACCACAGGTATGCGTAAATCATTACGCGTTAAAGTCTTGTATGACCAACCTTTCATGGTTCCCTGGCGGCAAAGTATACGTTTGCCCATGTCGGTAATATGTGGCCGCTTCGCATACTCCATTGCCACGTAATGTTGGCCCATAAGCTGTGGCTTCAAGCGAGCCACATTCATTAAACGTTCACGTTCTGTTTCCGGCGTATGATCTGCAGAATATGCCGTCGGGTAACTGTTTTCACCATCCATCGGGTTCACCTCAATTGTATTGAGCTCTCCTGTAGTCTGTATTACGCTAACTGCGACTATAGCTCCAGCTCGTCGCTGACAGAGCACAGCTCGACTATCGCCAGCGTTAGCCACATACATTTTGCCATCAATGAAGAGTGTGACACAGGCCGTGCAGCCCCCCGCATCTCGGTAGTAGTTTCTGTCTTGTGCTATTAGCCAGTCCATGTGGAAAAAGGCACTCTCCAGTGCGCCAATAATTAGTTCATCCCTGCTGACACGCCGCTGAAAGTATGTCGGATGCGGGAATGTCGGATTAATATGCGACTTGCCATTGTAGTTGTCCTCATCACGTGGCAGCAAGAGTTCACTGCAATCCACCAGCATTTCGTGTAGTATATCATGAAATTGATAAGAGGCAGCCAATGCGGCCCCATAGCCAGCATGGCCGTCGAAAATGCCAAAATACGTGTAGGGCAGATCGGGATACTTCTTCTCCGGATCCGTGAGCACATGCCTATATACGTAAAAATATAACAATGTAATTTGTGTATTTGTTAATAATCTATACGAAAAATAGGAAAAACATTAACCCTTTTTTAATTTGAATTAATTTATTTATTGATGCATTCTCAATTATTGGAGTTCATACTTACCTACAGAAGGCAGCCTGATCCTCGTTCCATTTGGACTTGCCAGAGTTGATACACTCAGCATATCCAGTGTTCCACGGCAATAAATTTAAGTCGCGCGGTACAATAATCGGTCGAACATTATGATTCGCAGATGCGCGCAATTCGTCGGCAGTGAGCAGCTGTAGGAATGGAGGTCGCCCATAAGGAAATTTGTCTGGCAACAGGTCGGCAGAGCTCATATCTGGCTCTATTGTCGATATAAAGCGGTTTTTAAAGTTATTCAACATTGTTGGGGGAGTGAAAAATTTCCACAAAAACCGTTTGCTAACGTTTTGGCGGATGGTCTCACTCGAGTCTCAACTTCGCTGGTGCTGCTTTTCGCTCACTCCCACTGACGTGGCGAGCTTACTGTTGTTTTTATATTTTTATTGCAGTTTGTCGATTGCGTTATGCCCTTACTCCGTTGTTATCTGTAAATGGCAGCTTTATTTTCGATTACAATTAAAAGGAAATAAATACAGAAGAATGGCTATTGGATTAACTCTCTTTGTTTTCTTTGTGTGATTTGATTAGGATCGATTGCGGCCCCTTTAATATCGATTGCGGGAGTATCGGCTGGAGTATTCTTTTTATTTTTCTTGTATATAAAATGTTTCTTCCATTTAAGTCTTTACTGTCATATTTTGCTATGACTGTTGAATACTATCGTATAAAGGCTGCAGCAATGTATAAATAATTCTGATTTCATTGTCAGCCGACCAAAACAAACAGCAATCAGCCCATTTGTGTTGTATACATACATATGTACTGTTGTAGAAATCAATAATTTATTTTATTGTCGATGATTTTATGTCCCCTCACCGATTCACCGAATTAGCTCGTAAATATTTTTAGCAAACGCTTAGCACCGTCCGCGAGAATTTCAGCTTCCACAAAAGCCAATTTAATATTTTCTATTGACGAATTTATATGAAAAACAATAGAACAGACAGAGATGGATAATGCGTTCACAGTTGTGTGTTATCGTGTTAATGCCGATACCCGCATTCAAATTTAATAGATAGATGGCGCCACAAAATACTATCTGTAGCTGTGCTATACTCACTTTTCAATAATAAATGCAATGCAGAATTTATCGTATTGCATATTTATTATAATATCAGAAAACGTCAATTCTATTGATATTCTGTTAGAGAAGTAAGTAACCATTAACCAACCATACAACACATAGACTGGACAACTGGAACAAATGAATGTGCACACTTATTTTTTGACATTGGCTACCACTCAACTTCGTATTTGCTCGGGTTTTTACTTGTAGGTTCCCGACCCTAAAAGTAAAAACCCGAGCAAATACGAAGTTGAGGGGGTTCTAATGTCAAAAAATAAGTGTGCACATTAACTTGTTCCAGTTGTCCAGTCTATGTGTTGTATGGTTAGTGGCACGATTGAGTAACAATAGGTTATGCAAAGCGGTCTGTTAAGTTAACAGTGAAACGTCACAGGGGGTCTGACGCGCTTAAGTTTGTATGAAAATTAGTCAATTTTGGCACTGTTAACTATCTTAAAACTAGTAGACTAAATTAAGGCGATTGAAATTGCAAATTATGATTTCTATATAGATTCATGAATCTGACAATATAAGGGTTTTTGAAAATTTTGTATTCTAAGCCGTTTTCTAGGCAGTTATTTATGAAGGTAATTCGATTAACCGCCAATATCTTCGTCTTATATAACTTAAACTTTATTTTAAATGACTTTTTATTACAAAAGTAACTAGTTTTAACATATACTAATCGTTTCCCATCAATCCACATCATTACATCTATCATATTCATTCATAATATTATAAATCTGTTGGCCAAAGATTGGGTGCGGCATTGTTAGCTTCTACCAAGATTTCTGATGACTGTTTCAGCCTGATTATCTGCTTCTTTATATTTGACTACTTATACTCTCAGTCCTTTTTGGGTTTTTTAATTAATACATACAATTTATTTCGGTCTTTGGGCTTTTTATACCCTGAACCCATTGAAAATGGGAAATCAGGGTATAATGATTTTGTTAAAAGTATGTAACAGGCAGAAGGAGGCGTGGCAGACCCCATAAAGTATATATGTATATTCTTGATCAGCATCAAAAATAAGTTGATCTAGCCCTGTCCGTCCGTCCGTCTATCTGTCCATCCGTCTGTATGAACGTCGAGATTTCGGTATATTGTATATTCTTGATCAGGGTGACGAGAAAAGTTTATATAGCCATGTCCGCCTGTCTGTCCGTCCGTCTGTCCGTATGCTTGAACGCGTCGATTTCCGAAGATGCAAAAGCTAGAGAGTTCATTCTTTTTGTATTAGGTTCGTATATTGCACGCGCAGTACGAGTTTGTTTCAGAAATTCGATAACTTGTATATTTGCAAAGTTATCGATAATCGAAATTATCGGGAACCAGTTATAAAATTCTAGCTAATTCATCTTTAGAGTTAGAGTCTCCAAGTTTTCTGCATATATATAGATAATAATTAATACAATTTCGGTTTTTGTCAGATTTTGGATTCCGGTCCTCAATTCGCCCCCACACCCCCAAATGTGTAAAAAATGCATTTCAAATACTAGAGGCATGCAGTTTGGTTTAGCATATACATACATATGTAGATATGAATATCATAATCTTAATCTGAACATATCAATACGATTGTCCATCTAGAAACAGAATTATTAGTCTATAAAGTTTTCTCATCAAAACCCATGTGGCGCAGCAAGCAAGGCAGTGACACAGCAAGACGCATTGCAGGCGTACCAGGGATGCCAACCCTCCGTCTTTTTACGTAGATCTCCGTATTTTGAAAAAGATCTACGTACCTACGTGTGAAGAGACTAAAACTACGTACTTTTTAAAAATATTGCAAAATACCCTAAATACTAACATTTTTGGGTAATATCAATATATTATAAATTAAATAAAAAAGATATGATTTATATTGGGTTATTAGCACTAAATTCCGTTTTCAATATGTTTACGAATGCCGTTTTCAATGGGTTAGCAGCGCTAAATTGCCAAAAAGACTGGCAACGCTTACAATCTCTTTACAATTTCTGTTGAAATTAGAACGAACAAAATTAATGGAAATGGCAAGTGACACCAACGAAGAATGCATCTTAACTCCAACAAAGAAAAGGAAGATGCACTACGATGTCAAATACTCAGCAGATTGGGAAAAAAAGTATTCCTGGATAACAAAAAGCAGCAAGGGTAATACTTTTTTTAATTGCAAATCTTGCAAAGCAGATCTCAAATGCTCTTCAGGCAAAGAGGGACTTAGAGAAGCATGAAGTTTCTGTAAAGCATAAAAAATATTTGAGAAGTACATATGTACATAGCAAGGAAGTGTAAATGTGTATGTGTATGTGTGTGCGTATGCAAGTTCACATCAGCTACCCAAACGAACGAAAATCAACTGCTGGGGGTTCTAATAGTAGTACTACAGGCAGTAAGAATATCGCACACAGGCACATAAATGCCTATACATATAGCGAGAAAGTGTAAATGTGTGTGTGTATGTATGCTCACATCGCTACCCAACCGAACGAAAATCAACCTCTGGGGGTTCTAATAGTGCTCTACAGGCGGCAGCAAGAATATTGCACACAAGCACATAAATGCTTACACATATAGCGAGGAAGTGTAAATGTGTGTGTGTATGGTAATCGAGAAATAATATTCGTTATGCACGTCAACACTTTCATACCCTTTCCACAAATAATCATGAAAACGCTAACATTTTGCATGAGCATGGCAAAGCCGTTTAAGAATTCAGTATACCCTTCGCTCAGAAGGGAACCAATGGGATCGCGTCGAGAAGAAATTTCAATTTTTGTGAGCTGCTTGCTGTTTGTGCCAGCATACATATATTTTTGTGAGAAGAGAGCAGAGAGTAAAAAGCATAGGGCAGAAAGAGAAAGAGAGCAAGGGAAAGAGCGGCACGTCAGGCCTTTTTTGAAAATCGACCATCACCGTCGAGCGCTCGAAGCGGAATGATTTTGCCATCAGAAAATTTTTTCTCCCGACCCTAAAAGTAAAAACCCGAGCAAATACGAAGTTGAGGGGGTTCTAATGTCAAAAAATAAGTGTGCACATTAACTTGTACCAGTTGTCCAGTCTATGTGTTGTATGGTTAGTGGTCTTAGGGATGCGAATTTTTGACCAATGAATCGATTAACGCTTTCAATTAATCGAAACCCGTTTTGTGATACAATTAAATCGCATTTCGAAGCAAAATAATCGATTAATGGACATCATATGATTAGTTGTGCCATCACTAGCCACAACAAACTTCTTTTCCGATTTGCCACGCCCCTAGTGGGCGTAGACGCATAATTTCTGTCTTAATCTAATCTGAAAATTTCATGGGAATATTCCATCTAAAAATTGAGTTATACATTTTGCCATACCCCCTTTGCCACCAATTAGAAAAAAAAAAAACATTTCAATTTGCAATTTGGCACATACAGTGGCTCACAGCTTATTTCGTGCAGCGGTATAGTAAAACTTTAAAGACGTATTGCCGCTAAACCAGTATCCCAAAAATTTAAATGAGGTCTTATTTATTAGTCATTCATTATATAGTAAAGCACTTCATTATTTTTCTATTCTAAGAAATAACATTTGAAACTAAAGAAAACTGAAAAAAACTGGCTTTTTCTATGTCACAGCTTATTTCGTGCACTGCACTTAACACTCAAAATTATCAACAAATTCTTAAATTATTATTTTGTATGATATACTTTATGTCTAATAACCTCTTACAAACGTGATTCCATCGAGTTTACTAATTTTTGGGTGACTTCGCTGGCGATTTTTTGCCATTATTCTAAAAAGGCCATTTTCAGGTATTTTTTATTAGATATTGACCTTTTCCGGATGCCCATGTCCAATATTGCCCACAAATTTTCAATAACGTTTTTGTCGGGGGCCTGGGCTTGAGGATTGACCACATGGGGACAGTTCCAGATCAACCAGGACTGGGCAATCCCGATTTATGCTTTGGATGACTATCCTGATAAAATCGGAATCGCCCCTCTAGACCCAGTTTTCGGCACATGGGAGCAAATTGACCTTTAAAAAGGGATAGGTACATATTATTGTCCATATTGCCTTCATGAAAACTAAGTTTCCAACACCCGAAGCAGCCATACAGGCCCAAACCAAACCACTTCCACCGCCATGTTTTATTGTTGGTTTTAGGTGATTATTTTGGAGCTCGGTATTTGGTTGACGCCAAACATATTGCATCCCATCCATATATTACATGATTCCAGAAAGAAATGGGGCGACCAACTTGCTCCGTTGCAAATTTTAGTTTACATTTTTTTTTTTTTTTAATATTAAACGGCTTCTTCCGTGCTACTCGGGCATGGTTTGGGCCTGTATGGCTGCTTCGGGTGTTGGAAACTGAATGGAATCACGTTTGTAAGAGGTTATTAAACATAAAGGAGATCATAGAAAATAATAATTTAAGAATTTGTTGATAATTTTGAGTGTTAAGTGCAGTGCACGAAATAAGCTGTGACATAGAAAAAGCCAGTTTTTGTCAGTTTTCTTTAGTTTTAAATGTTATTTCTTAGAATAGAAAAATAATAAAGTGCTTTACTATATAATGAATGACTAATAAATAAGACCTCATTTAAATTTTTGGGATATCTTTACTGGTTTAGCGGCAATACGTCTTTAAAGATTTACTATACCGCTGCACGAAATAAGCTGTGAGCCACTGTAGATACTCTTTAGATACTCTTAATCTACTTTGAAAATTTCATGAAGTTCGTCCATCTAGAAATGGAGTTATAAGCGTCCAAAGTTCAGCCCAACCCACCCCCAAGCCACGGCAGCAACTGCGCAGTTAGCAGAGAGCGCGCTTATACGTGCGTAGAGAAGAAGAGTATCACTTTTTTTTGCAGGGTTCAGGGTATCTCGTAGTCGAGCCGTCTACCTTGTTTTAGATATGAGAGAGGGAGAGTAAAGAAAAGTAGTACATAGAATGTGCTCACATGAAAATATGATCATGCCGATTGAGCGCTTGCAGCGCAATGAATTCGTCGGATCATATTTTGACTGCCCGAGCCTGAATAGCCCAAACCGAACAAATACGAAGTTGAGCGGCAATTCATATTCAGGTGCGTGAAAAAAGTTTGTTCTAGTTGTCCAGTCTATGTGTTGTATGGTTAGTGATGTGATGCAAATTGATTATAAAAACCAATGCGCACACTTCTTTTTTGGTTTAAATTATAGACTGACGTTCGTTAAATAGATCATATCACTAACAATACAACATATGGTTAGTGATCATATCCCCTTCCTATGTAAATAAACTGAATTTAATTAGTTATAGTTAAATGTTAATTAGCAATAGTTAAATAAATTGAAAATTTAAATTGTAATATTAATATACAGACATTTATTTACTTTCAGAGCTGAAGAATGTAAATTACGTGATGTTATTATAAAATCAAATGGATCGGGCACAGCATTGGAGCAACATATGGTGGATCAGTGTATTAAACAAATTTCGTTAAATGGCAGCGAAAAGGTAATAGAATTTGCTTCGACTGTCAAATTTTCTCTCATCGTTCTGTTTAGGTAAACAACGAGAAACTGGCAGCCATGTGGATGTATGCCACACACATGGGCATCTTCCCACCATCGCAGCAAACATTGCGTAAGTTGATGCCCCCATCAGGTTCCATCATGCTTATACCAGCCACAGCTGCCGGCAATGGGGTAAATGAAATATCTAAATAAATATTAATATTTGAGCAATACAATCTTGTAATCAGTTACAGATGCCACCGCCACCGCCTACACGCATGCCTCCCGCACCTCCCGGCCTTGGAGGTAGCATGCTGCTGCCAGTTCCGCTGCAGTATCGAGGCATGACGTTGCCGCATATGAGGTCGGGCTCTGTCCTCTATGCTCATCCAGTCAGTTTGACGGCCACCTATCACACCAAGTCGGCAGAGTTAAATGGGCAGCGACGACGTCATCGTGCAACTGAAAAATCAGATAAAAATCGCCGTCAGCGCTATAAGTCCGAGGCAGATGTATTGGATGGTGGTTCAAATTTTAGATATACTGGCCTGGATCGTGCTATAGCCGACAGTTTCCTGGAACGCCAGGAGCAATCGCAAGCGGGCAGCCACATCGACTACCCTTCGTCCACGTCATCAGTGCACAGCGATGCCTACAGACACCATACAGCTGCCAGTTCCCGTACTTCAAGCAAAGCAAAGATTGTGTACCGTGATGTGGATCCACAAGTGGACTAAGTGGTCCGAAATGATGTTCAACAACTTTTGTAAATAGCTTCTCCAAGGAACTGTAAAGGCCCAATTTCTTTCGATTTATATATATATATATTTATATTTATATCTACGAATAAAGTATACTCGTATAAATATAGTTTATATTAAGAATACACCACGGTACAAAAAATGTGCATTCATAATTGATGTTCACATCAAGAACATACTGATGGTAAATAAATATTCATGCTCAATTAAAGCATCAATGGTACATCTTCTGTACATAGAGAATTTATAAGTGGTAATAATTAATAATTCATTTTTGATACATCCATGAGGATGTAGGGCTAAAAGTCCTCGTCGCTATTGTGTTCTGGCTTTATCGCCGTTATAGGGCGTAATTGCAGCTCGCCCGATAGCTTAGATATGCTCATGTCATCAATAGAGTTAAGATCGACTGAATGACAATCGTGAAGCAGGGAGTAAAGAGGAAAATAGATCAATTTATGTTAATAGAAATGCGCTTTAGCCTTACAATCATCTACTCCTGTGCCGATGCCCACGCCTACGTCCAGTTCACTATTAGAACTTCCAAAACTGCTTTCGTCATCTCCCCGGCGATTGAGCATGATATTGCTTGTCCCATCCCGTCTCTTGCGTGTGGGTGCGCCGCTTGAGGTCAATGTAGATGCAGTGGCTACTGCTCTGCGATTGCGTTCAGTGGTGGGACGATTGCGAAAGGTGGCTGTACCGGGTCGTTTCTGTGCCGTAGTCGATAAGCCACCGTTGACAGCCGAGCTACTCTGTAACATTAAATCTTCGTCTCGTATGTCAGGTATTTCCGAATCCAAGCCAAAGAAAATTTTACGTGACAGTTCATTGCCCATATGAGGATCATCAACAAATTCGTAATCATCGTCATCATCCTCGATCATGCCCTCTGGTATTAACGAAATCGAGCTCTCTGTCGGCTTCTGCAGCAGTGGCGATGAAGACGGCGTGCCACGTCGGTTGTTGTGGGCCTCCAGGTGGGTGCGCAGTGCATCACGGATATGAAGTCGCAGGAAATAACTCTGAAACAATTGCTGAAGTTCCTTTTCATATTCCTCAAATTCCGCCATGTGGGCGGGCCGAATTTTTTGGAGTGCCTCCAAACGTTGCTTGGTGCGCTCTAGCTCCGCTCGCTTGCGCAGCAGCTTGGAGTTGAGCGCATTAAGTTCGATGCGTGCATTCTCTAACTGGCCTCGACTAGATTGTAGTTTTAGCTTGCTGGTCTGGATGGCGTTCTTCATGGTGCGCTCCACGCTGAGCAGCTCCATAGGTCGATGCACCTGGGCGACACGGACTTCCTTGTTGACAAGCTCTTTGGACAGCAGATCGAAAAGACAAGCGCCGCGCTGTGTTAAGTCCGCAGATAAGTCGCGAGCTCGGCGCAGCTCATCCATTTTGTCCCCAATGTCTACTTGATTGAGACTGCAATATTGATCTCGCTTCTCATCCCTATCCTCGATATCTTCCTCCGTCTGAGTGGGCGCAACCAACAAGCGTGTTATCTTTTGCAGCTCCATGGCACAAATTGCCGCTGCGGCATAGAGTTTGCGTGGATTCAACATTATGGCCGCTTTTGTCACAAAAAATTCAGTGGCCGCGCGTATGAGTAGCACCCGCTGTTCCTCCGAATCTGCGCTGCCTACCAGCACAGCGCTTGGCTCCAGTAATTCTGAAAGCCATTGTAACAGCTCGGCCACAATGTGAAAGCTTGCTAGACTACCATGGTGATTAGCTAGCGCTTTAAGCGGAAATACCCGCGGAAATCCCAACAGCTTCAGATGCTCACTTAGATCTGAAAACAATGATGATGAAATAGTAAATAGCAAAAAAGCAACAGTCTTAGCCATTGCTTAGCCACTCACCACGCACATCTTTGAACGACATCCTGATCACTTTATACAAATTCGACTGGGAACGCGATGTCTCCAGCAACATTATATATACGTTTCTAGTTATTTGTTGTGGCCTTCTATTGGATTTTGTTTTTTTTTTTTTTTTTTTGTTTACGTCAGCAACCAGACCACGCCATTGCTTGGCAACCAGAACCACCTCCTGGCAACCACCTCCTGGCAACCGCCACAGACAGCAAATAGTTAACGACATTTACAAATTACTATTTTCATTATGGGGATTGTAGTGGTTTTTTATACCTTGAACCCATTGAAAATTGGAAATCAGGGTATAATGGTTTTGTTAAATGTATGTAACAGGCAGAAGGAGACGTCGCAGAGGCCATAAAGTATATATATTCTTGATCAGGGTGACGAGAAAAGTTGATCTAGCCCTGTCCGTCTGTCCGTCCGTCCGTCTGCCCGTCTGTCCGTCCGTCCGTATGATCGTCGAGATTTCGGAAACTACAAAAGCTAGAGAGCTGAAATTTTACATGAATACTCGTATCACTATTTCTCTTTACTCTCCCTCTCACTCTATGCGAGCACAAGCCAGCAGCCCACAAAAATTGAAATTTGTTCGCGAGTGGCGATTCGCGACGATCCCATCTGCCCTTCTTAGTAAGAGTATGCCGAACTCTTAAACGGCTTTGCCATGCTCATGCAAAATTTTAGTGTTTTCGTAAAGATTTTTGGGAAGGGTATGAAAGCGCTGATGCGCATAGGCATTACTTTTTCGCGATGAGCATGCACACACACATTTACTGCGTCTTGCTACATGTATGAGCAGTTATGTGACTGTGTGCGAAACTTTTGCCGCCTGTAGCAATTGTAAGGACCAACACTTGCAGTTTGTTGTTTGTTGACATTGCGTGCTTAATGAAAATGTTTTTACTTACATGTGTATGCCATGTATGCCTGTGTGTCCCTGTGTGCGTAACTCAGCTCTAGCTTGCATATATGTATTGTGAGTCTACACACACACATATGTACATATATAAATATGTGTATGTCTGTGATGTTATGATCACAATTGTCGAGTATCACTTGTATAGGCCTACCTCAACTTTGAATTGTGTGAAGAGTATACCGAATCCTTAAAAGGGTTTGACATGTAGAGATGTTAAATTTCTATTATTATTTGTGTGAAGGGTATGAAAGCGATGTGTATGCATTTGAGTGTCTATGTGCCTGTGTGCGTAACTCAACCTTAGCTTGCGGTGATATATACATATGTGTGTATTGTACATACATATATAAAATTGCCGATTGCTTACGCGCGGACTATATACACCATTTCTTCGGTCGTATCTCTTCTAGTGAAGAGAATTCTTCAAAGGTTTGCCATACTTATGCCAAATTTTAGTGTATTTATGATTATTTTTGGGAAGAGTATGAAAGCGCTGATGTGCGCAAAAATAATAATTTCGGCAATCGGCCGTTACAGAATTTACAGTATGGGTCTGCCAATGTGTGAAAGTCTATTCTTGCTACTGTACATGTACATGTGTACATGTGAAATACATGTATGTACATTTATGTGTGTGTGTGCATAGTGTGGGAATATTGGCGCGCGATTGCCACACGCTTTTAATTGTGTGAACGATTTTCGTAAAGATTTGCAGAGGGAGTATTTAATTACGTATTATTATTACTTCTGTGTTTTTTTATATTATTAAAAATCGTTACGAAATTTATATAAGTTTTTTTCAAAACTATGGCCGAAAGAAATATTGTAATGAAATCAAGTGTTGGTGTGAAAAATATTTTCAATAGAAAATATTCACGTGGAAATGGCGCGAAATTCATTATTGAAACGTGTGGTGCAAGTTATAGAAAAAGATCTATTAATTTTCCAGTTCGATTATTTTCGTTTCCAACTAAAGATTTTCTATTAAATAAGTGGATCAAAGCGTGCAATTTACCAAATAATTTGGACTGGAAAAGAGCTAAGATCTGTAGTAAGCATTTCGAACGGAAATATATTGGTATACGCTATTTAAAAGGTAATGCTGTCCCAACTTTAAATTTATGTAAACCAAATTTTCCTTCACAAAATCTTACTAGCTTTAATGAGGAGGTTTATTCAATAGATTGTCAGGAAGAAGATATTACCCCTTATAGCTACGAAAAGAAAACTTCAGATGAAGTATTAGTTGAGTTTGAGAAGTTACCTGTCCCAGATCAGGAGAATCAAACTGTTCAGAGTGAAAGTAGTGAGGAAGAAAATTTGTCGAATCTTTTAAGCTTTGACAACAATTTAACAAATCAGTTGCGGCAAGATTTGAGCACTGGTAGGTCTTCGTTTTATTAAAATTGCTTAAAGAGAGAGCAAAATGAGGTATATTATAGGAAAAAATATGTTGATATGGGAATACATTTAAAAAAAAGTACAGAAAGAGTTTAGTGATTTAAAAAAAAGATATGTAGCCTTAAAAAATGCTTCTAGATACAGAAGCATTTCTTATAGAACTAGAAAAGTAAAAAAGCGTAGCAATGTCTTCACGACAATCAATAAATTACCAAATGTTTCTGAGCAATCAAAAGTGTTATGTAAAATGCTTTTGAAAACTAGTCATGCTTATAATAGCGCTGAAAGGTTATATTGAGCATATGACTATCTTAGGGATGTTCTCCACTTAAGACTTCCCTGCAAAAAATCCCTGAATCGATGGGCTCTTTCCAAAAATTTAGTTCCTGGATTCAATCCAAAATTATATTCGATGCACTGCATCTTATTAAATCTCTTAGGAATATACTTCTAAAGCGAAATATTTCCACACCAGAAGGCATAGTTTCTTGGGATATAATTCGTAAATTATATGAAGTTGAGGTTAAAAATCTAACACGCCTTTGTCCGAAATTAACTCCAAAGCATGTCAGTCCGAATTGTTTTGAAAAAATGAAGGTAAAGTTTGCCACACAGGTATTTAGCCACAGTGTAGCTGCTGCGATACGCACAGTTGTGGATTCGGGCGGGTTTACTGATTGCAAAGATAGTGCAGTTGCAACGGCAATATTTATAGAAAAAGTAAATAAACTTTTTGATGGTTTAAATAGACATGTACTATTTGATCCATACAAAGTATATTGCATTGATGGGATGATTGTAACAATGTCATCGGTAATTGCTTTGGCGGAAAATGTATGGAATGACAACACAGATGCTTTCTTTGTTGCCACTTCCAAATTAAATCAGGACCCGCTAGAAAATTTACTTTATTTGATTAGATGTCGGGGTGTTACAAATACAAATCCAACTGTATTTGAATTTAACACAATAATTTCAAAAATGTTATCAATGAAAATGTTGACATCTGCTTCAGTTTCTGGAAATTGTATTCCAGATGAAGATCAGATGTTAGCTAACATCATAAAAGATAGCGGGTCCCAAATATCTGTATTTCACTATCAATGTGACGTAAATTTGTCAACAGATATTGGCAATGAGTTAGAAATAGACAATGAGTTAGAAATAGAATTGGCATTATATGCAACTATAGGCAATATTCAAAATGCTTTTAATGAAAATGCATTGCGGTATTTTGGTGGGTATCTTTTGCACAAGCTGTTGCAAAAAACTGATTGCGAAGATTGTAATAGTCTTCTAAAATCATGTGATGAAATGCAATGTTCTTCTGAGTATTTAATATTCAATAAAAACTTCCATTATATTAATCATTATTTAAAATTGAAAGCCCCTTCTGACAATTTTTATAATTTGATTAAACTGCATTTTGACACATTCAAGAAAATTTTCGATAAGAAACCATACATGGCTAGACTTAAAGAAAAAATTGTTCTGTACTGCATGCACGCTACAGCAAATTCATCTTTATATAATGAATGGTTTCCCCCACCCACCCTTGTTTTGATCATAGAAAATTCCTTCTTGATCATTTTATATTAATTTTAATAAGGAAGAACTGCAAATGGCTAACTGAAAAAATAGTTGGAAAAAGTAATAGCTTAAATAAACAAAAATTAAAAATGATTCAGGAATAGGCAGTTTATTAGAAAAATTCAGGTGATAAGAAAAAGGGCATTCAATGCTTTCTCCGCAAAACAAATAGGCAAATAGGCAGTTTATTAGAAAAATTGAGGTGATAAGAAAAAGGGCATTTAATGCTTTCTCCGCAAATCGGATCCGACCGAAATCGTTCACACAATTAAAATTACGTGAAAGGCACACGCCAATTTGCAAATCATGTAAGTATACCCACGCGCATGGACGCTTTCATACCCTACATACAAATAATAATAATATTCTTTATATTTTACATGAGCATGGCAAGCGCTTTGAAAAGATCAGCATACTCTTCACTTAGAAAGTAAAAGATGAGATCGTCTTGATTTGCAACTCGCGAACAAATTTTAATTTGTCTTTTTTTTTTAATTAAATGTTTATTTACAGCTTAACGTACCGCTACCTTTTAGGCAACTTAATCTAAATGGAAAAACTACTACTTAATGTTTATTTTAACATAGAATGCATAACAATAAGACAATAACAAGATATTTTATTTGAAATTTTATTTCTTATGGGTAATGGGAAGATTTTTTATAACAAGACACGATCCAGCAGGTCTTGAGTGTGATGTCGTTTTAATTTTCCCCTAGTGCAAGTGCGACTGAGAGCTGCAGTACCTAAGCGCTTGGCCAGAGTGTTTGGATGAGAATTTATTCTTTCTATATATGTATATATATATATATATATATATATATATATATATATATATATATATATATATATATATATATATATATATATATATATATATATATATATGTGTGTGTGTGTGTGTGCAGGTTCACAATATCAACCACAATCTAACAACAAACTGCAAGTGTTGGTCCCTACAGTTGCTACAGGCAGCAAAAGTTTCGCACACAGTCACATAACTGCTCATACATGTAGCAAGACGCAGTAAATGTGTGTGTGCATGCTCATCGCGAAAAAGTAATGCCTATGCGCATCAGCGCTTTCATACCCTTCCCAAAAATCTTTACGAAAACACTAAAATTTTGCATGAGCATGGCAAAGCCGTTTAAGAGTTCGGCATACTCTTACTAAGAAGGGTAGATGGGATCGTCGCGAACAAATTTCAATTTTTGTGGGCTGCTGGCTTGTGCGCTCATATGAAAATATGACCATCCCAGTCGACCGCTGGAACGCAATGAATTTGTCGTTTCATATTTTGACTGCCCGAACCTGAATAGACCAAACCGAACAAATACGAAGTTGAGTGGTCCCTTGGCTCATATTCTGGTCGTGAAAAAAGTTTGTTCTAGTTGTCCAGTCTATGTGTTGTATGGTTAGTGGCAATATTAAAGCGATGATATTGATTTACTTGACAAATTTTATAAACAACCTTTAACAATTAAAAAAGGATGAAAAAAGGCCAATATAATATAAAAAAGGCATTTTTTCCGGACAGGGGCTGTTTCTAAATTTTTGCGGCAGTTGTAATTTCAAAAAGGACAGATCTGTCCGGAAAAAGGCCAAGTTGGCAACACTGGTGTGCATGCTCATCGCGAAAAAGTAATGCTTAATGCCACAAATTGTAGGCCTCCAGGCAGTATGTTAAAGCATGAACATGCGACACTGATAGATCCGTATTCCAAAAAAGTGGATCGAAATATGTTAAGAAAAATTAAAATACAAAAAATTTAAAATTTACTGCCACAAGTTAAATATGTTAAATTAAACATTAATGGACCTGCGCGTTACCAAACAAACAAAAAATTAAAATTTCCCAGCCACAAATTTTAGGTCCCTGGCAGTATGTTCTAGCATGATCATGCCACATAAATAAATATATTAAAAATCTGCAATAGTTGATAACCTGCGCGTTATCTGAAGCCAAGTAATAATAGCATATACATATATTCTTGTTCAGGGTGACGAGAAAAGTTGATATAGCCGCCTATCCGTCCGTCCGCCCGTCCATCCGTCCGTCGGTCCGTATGTTTGAACGCGTCTATTTCCGAAGATACAAAAGCTTGAGAGTTTATTATTTTTGTGTTAGGTTCGTATATTGCACGCGCAGTACGAGTTTATTTCAGAAATTCGATAACTCGTATATTTCCAAAGCTATCGATAAAAACTTTATCGGGAACCAGTTATAAATTTATATATAATTCACCTTTAGAGTTAGAGTATCCAAGTCTTCTGCATATACATATGTATATAGTACTAATTTATTACAATTTCGGTTTTTATCAGATTTTGGATTCCGGTCCCCGATTCGCCCCCACACCACCCAATGTGTAAAAAATGCATTTCAAATACTAGAGACATACAATTTGGTTTAGCATATAGATATGAATATCATATTCATAATCTGAAGAGATCAATACGATTGTCCGTCTGGAAACAGAATTATTACACAATAAAGTTTTTGCAGCAAAACCCATGTGACACAGCAACAAAGGCAGCGAGACAGCAAGCAACCTGCAATGCTCACACATACATACAGGCGTACAAGCATAGATCAGCGTGTGTGTGTGCTCGTGTTTTTGCATGTATAGTTTCTTACGCGTGGAGAATCGAAACGAAGCATTCTTGGAATATGATTCAGGCTCAGGGGATTTCGTAGTCGAGCAGTTTCGACTACAGCTTTCTTGTTCGAATATGTTATTGTTGAACGTGCATACGATGTGGCGCAAAATATGTGTTAGATTTTGATTATTGCACAACTGCTGAGCGGTCGACCTTGCGTTGCCTTATCTCTCGCAGGGCATCGCTCGAAGCGTAATATTGATTTTCATTCCCCTACAATGTAATGTGCGGAACTCGACGGAGACGCGGCACTGTTGGCAGCACCAATAGTGCAATACACATTCACTGTATCCGAGAACTGCGGCGTCAGCACTTGGTTGAATGGTCAAGTATATATGTATATGTATATATAGAATGTAAATTCAAGCTGGAGCACAATAAATTCGCTGCTGGTTCAGTTGAAAGTTAAATTCGAAGTGTTTTATTCAAAATACAAAAGTTCTTAGCTTAGTTCTGCCCGAAAACTGCTGAGTAATTTATTTCCCGGTTGTTTATTAAAGTTGGTCAAGCTGCTTGCTGCTATTTGTGCAATTTTGTCATTTGAGGTTGGGTACTGCCGGTGTATTGAGTGTGTTGGGGATTGTTTCTTTGAAAATGACGTCCTTCCTCCAGTATTTTGTGAGTATGATCATGCTGATCAACAGAAGAATTATTGCAGGTTAAATTGTGGTGATGTGTGTCTTGCTTAGGTGGATTGGGTAATCAATAGAGTACGATTTCTCGTTGCTTTTGAAATAGAGGTTTTTCAGTTTAAATGACTTAGTTGTGGTATTAATTTCCATGTGCTTGATTGTTGGTAACTGTTCAAGCATAAACATGGCACATAAATAAATATATTAACAAGTAAGAAGGCTCTAGTCGAGACGGCTCGACTACGAGATACCCTGAACCCAGCAAAAAAAAAACTAATAGTCTTCTTCATTATGCACTTATGAGCGCGCGCTCTGCTAACCGCGCAGTTGCTGCCGTGGCTTGGGGGTGGGTTGGGCTGAATTTTGGACGCTTATAACTCCATTTCTAGATGAACGATCGTAAACAACTTATAAGAATTTAACTTGCGCCCGAGCAGAGACCAGCGGAAACAAAACGAAAGTGCAAAACCGTATCTAAGTTTTCGGTTCGTGACGGGTTAAGTCCGACAGTTGCCAACCGCCGCTGGCCAAGTGAAACAATCGAGAAGACTCCTTCGCGTTAATTCGCGTCGTCGATTACTCACTAACTGAGAGGAACTTAATTGTTCAATCAGTAAGGTAAAGCAGTAGATCTTAATTGATTACTACTCATCGGTGGACTACAGTCCTGTAGTATACGTTCGCAGGACATCCTCATCGTGTATTGGTCGCAGGATCCCCAGTAGAGAAATCAAAAAGGATGAAATCCGGACAATCGGGAGGAGTAGCCATAGCTATTAATATTATGTAAGCTAATTTATAAGATTTATGAAAAATTGAAACTAACAAACCAAATTGAGAAAAAAAAAAAAAAAACAAGAACAAATATACAATCAAACACTGTAAAACGATAACAAAACAAACATAATTACTCAAAGAGTAATATAAAAATATCCAATCTTGCGATTCTCAAAGGGACCCTTCAAGGTAGAAGGAAAAAACCAGCTACTGGTTCTCAAAACATAACTATCTTACATTTAAGCAAACACCTTTTACTAACATTGTAATAAGTAAACACTAAGAGAACACTTTTTCAAACAATTAAAGAAACACAAAAATTCCTCTTTACAACTCGGAAATTGATGGCCAACCACAATAATTTAATTCGACCATCAATTTTAAATCAAGACGAACGACAACAACAAAGACAAGTACAAAGACAAATAGAACACTGTTGGATATAGAGTCTAACGCAGCGGTTTCAAGAGCTTATTTATTGTCGACCGTATACATCAAAGATGTGCTTAAGACTAGTGTAAGATGTTGAGGTTTTTCCTTTTTGAAATAAATCAAAACGCAGTTTTGTAAATGTAGGTGCACATAAGTTTATTCAATAAAATCAAAATTAAATTATAAGTAGCAAGTACACAACGCGACTTCTTCAACTTCACTGAGCCGACACTTTCATAATTGATCTTGCACAACACAAATGATACAATGATACAATAATTCGATATGCAGCATGCTTTTATACTTCCTTCTTACATATCGAATGTTCTCGATGTCTTCTTCCTACGCTACTTCTCTTACATATAGAATGTTCTGGATGTCTCCTTTCGTATGCTTTTACGCTTGCTTTTCTGTATGTATGTATGTATATGTATGTTATGTATGTACACAATCCAGAACATTCGTTTTCTTTTCTATTGAAAATGCTTGAACAGCCAACGACTGATTTTACAGTTATGTCAAATGCTTATTTCACAAAGATGATAATGATGATGAGTTTTGTTCGAGATCATTCTTCAACACCCTCCCTAAAACTCAACATCTCTATAAAATTTTATTCTCTACTCTTAATTCCCAATTTCTCTCTTAGATATAAAAATTTGGGTTTTGACAAAGCTTTAGTAAAAATGTCAGCGATTTGTTCTTCACTCTTTACATACATCTAAAATGATATTTAACATCTATGTGTTTACTTCTTTGATGAAATTCAGGATTTTTTGATTAGCCTAATCGCACTTATATTATCTATAAACAAGATGTAGTTGCTTAAATTAATGTTACAATCATAAAACAATTTCTTTAGCCAAATCATTTCCTTACTTGCATATTCGGCTTCTGTTGTTGATAAAGCTTACACATTGTTGTTTCTTACTTTGGCATTTTCTACCGTTCATCTATGCTGCTATCGCTTCGAGCACGACATCCCCTTCTCTCCTTCCTCGGCTTCATTCGTTCATTTTAAGTGACTGTCGCTTTCCCTTCTGCCCTTCTTCTCTTAAGCACTTCGCTTACGTCTGTCTCCGTTCGCCTTGATCTTCTTTGATTTCGTCTCATCCTCGCTACTACTACACGTTTGCCAAATCTACCCCTGCTTTCATCTTCTTTGCTCTTCAATGCTTTTGCGGCGCCTTCTATCATGCTTTCCACTGCTTCAAAGGCAAGCCTTCTTCCTCCTCCTCGCTGCTATGGCTATCATCACTGCTATTGCTACTGCTGCTTTTTCTGATTCTGCAGTTTCGTCAGTATCCATTTCCTCTGCCTCCCTTTCGGCGTCTCATCACTTTTTCTGACTTGTCCAGCTTTACATCTACTTCCATTTTGCTTTCGGCTTTAGCTTTCGTCTCCACTGTTGGCTTATCCACTTCTTCTCTGTTGTCTTCATCCAGTAGTATCATGGATTCTTCTTCCTCCTTTTCTGTTTTATCCTCAGCTTTCTCAGCAGCTTCTTTATCTTCAACCTTCTCAGCTTCTAAGGTGCTGCAACTGGCCTCCAGTTGCCTATTGGTGTCATCTGCTGCCACGGAAGATTTTTCCTCCTCGTCCTTTGAGCTACCAGCTTCGTCTTCTGCACCCGATTGTGGTTTCGCTTTCTCCACATCGCTTCCTTCCAGTTTTTCCATCAGTTTAGCCAGCTTTATGTACAGATCCCCGTTGCTATCATCGCTATCGTCGCCCTTTTTGCTCTTCTTTTTCTTTTTGTTGCGTTTCGTTGCCTGTTCCAGCGCCGTCTTGCTCCAGCACTTGTGCACTATTTGCTTCTGCTTTTCATCTTGTTCAACAAGCAGCCGCTGCATATCCTCGCGCTCATCCAGTATTGTCTGCTTTAACAATTCAACTTCCATTTGGCATTGCTGCGGATCGTGGCACACTAACTGATACTCGCGCTGCAGTTCTTCACGGTCCCGCTCCTTATTGATCTCTCTGTACAGATCATCCAGCTTGCGTTGCTCCTCTCGTTTTACTTGTACCGCTTTCCAAAAGCGCTCCTTTTCATACACAGCCGCCTCACAAATTGCAGTCGCATCTTGAATTTTACGCCTTGCCTTGATCTCGCTCAGATGCTGATTCTTGCTCATCTGCAACTGGTTACGCGTCTCATCCAGCATCGTCTTGATCTCCATGTACTCTTTATACAGCACGGAGAACTGCAATTGCAAACACTTATACTCTGTCGTATCCGCGATGACCGACGCACGTAGCTGAGAGATATCCATTTTAAGCTTCTCGACTTCCTTGAGTGTTTCACGATGTGTAGCATGCAGCTTATCAATCTCCTGTGACCGATTGTTTGCCAATTCCCGATACTCCACCAGCTCTTTCTGCAGCTCCTCCAGATGATGACTATTCACAATCACCGTTGCAATACTACCACCGCTACTGGGCGTCTTTGCAGTGAGCGCATCCCTATTCTTCATCGTGTGCGTATGCCATGATTTTTTCAACTTCAAATCTCCGCCACCCATGTTGAGATTTGCCTTTCCGTACGCTTTGATAATTTTAGCACCACCCACGCCTGTCTTCAGGGAATCCAATTCTTTATGTGCAGAATACCAGCCTCGACGCCTTAACATGTGATCAGAAGCTCCTGAGTCGATCACCCGCTCGTCATTTTCTCTGCAGTCCCTGCTTGCAATCAATACTTTCCTTGAGAATTCGCCTGATTCTCCTTGATCTTTTTCAGCACTTCTCCTTTGGTAACAGTTGCTGCTCTTGTGGCCTTTCTTTTTACATATATAACACCTGTAGCAGTCTTTCTTTAGATGTCCAATCATACTACAATTATAACACTTCATAGTTTGCTGCCTCTTTTCATGTTCACTTTTATCTTTCCTGTTGCCTGCAACTCTTCGGATACCACTTCTTGTCCTTTTAACCTTATTTCTTCTGTCATTAAACGAGTCATCAAATTATTCAATGTTCTTTTACTGTCCTCGACCGAATCCCACGCACTATGAAAATAGTTGAACCTTTGAGGCAAAGACGATAGGATTCGCGACATTAACATTGTCTCAGGCACAGCACTTCCAAGATTTTTCATCTTGCTCCACAAAACTTCTAACTTTGAAATGTTATAGTCCACACTTTCATTTTCAATCCATTTGAAATCAAAAAACTGTTTCTGAATAGCTGATAAATTTTCTTCTGATTTCATATCATACACTGAATTTAATTTTACCCACATTTCTCTAGCTGTTTTGCAGCTCATAATCAATTCCATCGGTCTTCTCTCGATAGAATGAATTATTATTCTTCTTGCAGTCTTATCAGCCTTTTAAAACCTTTTCGAGTCTCTTTTATACGTTGCAGACTCCTCTGTCGGACACGTCAAAACACCTTCGCACACGGCAAGAACATCGTCGTCTTCTTCCAATATCGTGCGAATCATGAAACACCACAAATGCCAATTGTCTTTGTCGCGTAACCGTTCTATTTTCATATTTACCGGCTCCATTTTACTGTCTTTATTTTATTACTTATTTGCCACTAATTCACTTTTGTACTTGCACTCGATTTCACACTACATTACACTTTTAGCACCGTCTGGGCCCATAACCTGTTGAGGTTTTTCCTTTTTGAAATAAATCAAAACGCAGTTTTGTAAATGTAGGTGCACATAAGTTTATTCAATAAAATCAAAATTAAATTATAAGTAGCAAGTACACAACGCGACTTCTTCAACTTCACTGAGCCGACACTTTCATAACTGATCTTGCACAACACAAATGATACAATGATACAATAATTCGATATGCAGCATGCTTTTATACTTCCTTCTTACATATCGAATGTTCTCGATGTCTTCTTCCTACGCTACTTCTCTTACATATAGAATGTTCTGGATGTCTCCTTTCGTATGCTTTTACGCTTGCTTTTCTGTATGTATGTATGTATATGTATGTTATGTATGTATGTACACAATCCAGAACATTCGTTTTCTTTTCTATTGAAAATGCTTGAACAGCCAACGACTGATTTTACAGTTATGTCAAATGCTTATTTCACAAAGATGATAATGATGATGAGTTTTGTTCGAGATCATTCTTCAACATAAGAAATTATAAGTGTGACCAGATATTCGGTTTACAAGTGTTGCCACAAAGTTATACATAATTCAACACTCCTTCTCAACAATTATAAACTGGAATATTAACTAATAACAATTCATTTCCTTAATACATTTCACATGCTTAATCTTTTGCAAATTTTTAGTTAATACATCAGAAATCATATCGTTAGTGCATATATGTTGGATATCGATTTCCTTATTGGCATATAATTCTCTTACATGATGAAACTTAATATCAATATGTTTACTACGATTATGTAAAACAGGGTTTTTTGCAAGACATTGGGCGCTTTGGTTATCGCAGTATAATGTAATTGTCTCAATATTGCCAAAGCCCATTTCATTCAATACTTTCTTCAAATACATAGATTCTCTAGCAGCAGTAGATAAAGCGATATATTCAGCTTCGGTGCTGCTCAATGCTACTAAACTTTGTTTCTTAGACTCCCAGGAAATAGCTCCGCCTGCTTCTACAAACACGAAGCCAGTGTACGATTTGCGGTCAGTAGAATCGTTTGCCCAATCTGCATCGACGTTACCATGCAGCGACTTTCCTCCATGCTGATAATGTAACTTCATATCAGCCGATCCCTTCAGGTATCTTAGAACACGCTTGGCAGCTACTTCGTGTTCCTTGTGTGGGTTAGCATTCCGTTGTGCTAGCTTCCCCACCGAGTGTAGTATATCCGGTCTCGTTGTGATCGCCAGATACATCAGACAGCCTATCAACGATTGATAGTCCTTTACGTTGACAGCTTCGCAGTTAGGGTCATCGCACCTGACTTGATGACCAGCTTCCAGAGGTGTAGCTACAGGCTTGCATGCCGCCATACCCCAAGTATGCAGCATCTGCTCAACGTATTGCTTGTGACCAATACTTATGTTGCCCGTCTCGCCCTCACGCTCGACTTCGATGCCCAAGAAATGGCTAACTTTGCCTCCGTCAATTACATCAAAAACTTTAGCAATTGACGCCTTTACACTTAGGAGGTCTTCTTTTGTGGAGCTGGCAATTAAAAGATCGTCCACATAAATAGCGATAATGTTATAGTTACCATTCCAGTTGCTTGTGTACACGCAGGGCTCGCTGACACATGGACTATATCCGAGTTCTCTTAGAACTGAATCGAGCTTCGCATTCCACTCTCTTCCGCTTTGCTTTAGGCCATAGAGCGATTTCTTAAGCTTCAAAACCTTTTGTGGATACTCGTTACTGATGAATCCCTCTGGCTGCTTCATGTAGACATCTTCCGAAAGTTTGCTGTTCAGGTAGGCGGTTGACACATCCATTTGATGAAGAAACAATTTATGTTTCACAGCCAATGCCATGATCAGCCTTACTGACGAGTATCTCACTACTGGAGAGAACGTCTCAAAGTAATCCACGCCATACATTTGTGCGCATCCTTTTGCCACCAGCCTTGATTTGAAGCGCTCCACAAATCCATCCTTGTTTATTTTGACGCCAAACACCCATTTACTACCAATAGCCTTTTTGCCGTTTGGTAGATCAACCAGCTCCCAGGTTTGGCTTGCTTCAATGGCATCGATCTCCTTCTGAATCGATGCAGACCATTCCTCTTTCATTTCTGATTTGTTAACGTCAGCCATGGATCCCGGTATGCATACGTCCTCAGCTTTTAACATATTTAGGGTGTTATACACCTTCCGTGGTCTACCTGGCTTGCCGCTTCTCAAAATTTTTGGACGTCCTTTGCCACGGGCGGTGTACGCAGGCACCTCTGCATCTTCACTGACAGCACTTTCGTAGTTTTCAGAATCTGAGTTTTCCGGGGTTGGACTTTGATCCATGATGTCAACTTTTGGTTCCAGCTGAACATCCTCTCCATCACCTTTTTCTGCGGCCGACTCTTCTTCCGCCTGTTGGTCCACAAATGTCCGTATGTATTAGGCCCAACACCTCTTTTTCACGGCTCTCCGCGGCTTTACACACAGTTTACTCTTTGCGCAAGTTTCGCAAATATCGCCTTTCAGATCAATGCTCTTATTAATCGTTTTTAATCCGTACACAATGTCTTCATTTGCCATTTTTCTCAAACTTCCCATGTTTAAGTGGCCTAAACGATAATGCCATTTCCAAATTTCTGCACTTTTTGGGCTTGCAAACAAACACTTGTTTAATTTTGTCTCTACAATAAACAAGTCATTGCGTTTAAACGCTTGTGTTATGATACCACTATCGTCTTTAATTACAGCGCGTTTATTATCGAATATCACTCTAAACCCTTTCTCTACAGCTTTTGATATCGAGATAAAATTAGCTTGCAGCTCTCTCACGTAGAGCACATTCAGCAGATTAAACGAATATTTTTCAGCATTCACGCGCACTGTGTCAATTCCTTCCGCGAAAATATAATTTTCACCAGCAAGTAATATTTTCTCTTTGTGCTCTCGGAAATCCACGAACCATGACCTAACACAACATATGTGAGCGGTGGCACCACTATCAAGGCACCAATCGAAATTCGTCATGCTTTCGACTTTAAGGCGTTTGCGAGAATAGAGTACGATTGTTTTTACCGTTTTCACTCTGTGCTTCTTTTTTCTGCACATTCGCCTCGCACTGCGCAATAAAATGGCCTTCGCGACCGCATCTAAAACACTTTTTTCCCTTCTTTGCGCCTCGGTATTCTTTCGTCGTCCCGTTACTTTTGTTCTTTGCACGCGTCACAAAGACTTGCTGTACATCTGATTCGGCTTCGTTGGTCACTTTTTGTCTTTCGCCTTCTTCTATTATTTTGATCTTCAAGTCAGACAGGGACGGCAACTGTTCACGCGTCTCGATCGCTACCACGAAGCTCTCGAAATTTCTGCCCAAGCCCGACAACAGTAAAATTGAAAGAATATCATCCGAAATATTCATATCGATTTCTTTTAATTTATCCACTATATCTGTAAATTCGTTAATATATTCGTGGACTCCCGTTTTATCACTTAGATTTAAACGTAGCAACTTTTTGAACAATGATATTTTTCTTGCGGGTCCACGAGGTTGATAAACCGACGCTAGCTTCTCCCAAGCTTCTTTTGCAGTGACACTATTCTTTATAAAATTGATTTGAGACGCCTTTACACCCAGCAAGATGCTTGCTAATGCCTTTTCGTCTTTCTTGTCAAAATCAGCTTTCTGCTTTTCCGTGCCACTTTCATCTTTTACGATCCTCCCTCACACAACCGACCACAACTCAGCCTGCACCAAAATGCTTTTCATTTGCACCGACCAAACGGCGTAATTTTCGCCATCCAATTTATCGATAGCACAAAGCCCTTGCCCGTTCATGTTTGTTAATTTTACACGTAATTACACGAAAGTAATTATAATTAATCAAACTTTTTTTTTTTTTTTATGATATCCTGGGCCCATAACCTGTTGGATATAGAGTCTAACGCAGCGGTTTCAAGAGCTTATTTATTGTCGACCGTATACATCAAAGATGTGCTTAAGACTAGTGTAAGAAATTATAAGTGTGACCAGATATTCGGTTTACAAGTGCTGCCACAAAGTTATACATAATTCAACAAACACCAACAAAATAGAAATATGGCAACCGTACAACAAATTACCGAACTAGTGGGACAATTAATTGCACAACAAGAATAGTAGAAGCTTTGAACAACCCAGAGCATGACTTTAGCAACGCAGTAGATCAAGAAATAGATGCAGAACATCGCGGAAACCTAGGAGGGCTAGACAAAATCCCAGATGTGGTAAAATGCCTTAGAGAATTCTCCGGGAACGCAGCAGAGTTCAGCTCTTGGAAAAAGAGCGTTGATAGATTAATGGAAGCCTTCGCAGGAGAAGTTGGTACCTTAAGATATTTTGGTATTCTTCATTCGATTAGGAGCAAAATTACTGGTAATGCGGATACGGCATTGGAAGCATATAGCGTTCCATTAAATGGTTAAGTGTCTGACGATGCATTACGGAGACAAGCGTGATCTTGGTACTCTAGAGTCTCAGATGACAATGTTGTCTCAAGGTAACCGAACAGTTGAAGAGTTTCATCAATTGGTGTATCAACATCTGTCTCTTCTTCTGAACAAAGTGAACTGCATGGATTTGGGCGCAGAAGCTCATCGATTGCTAAAGAAAATGTACCACGACAAACCCACAGATACATTTGTATGTGGCCTGCGCGGAGATTTACCACGCAACTTGGGTGCACTCGCACCAAAAGATCTTCCTTCGGCATTAAATATATGTTTAAAAATGGAAAATCAAAAATATCGCACCATGCACGCGATGACTCTAGGGCAAGCTAATAATAGAAGCAGCAATGCCAAACCAATACCAGCTCCTCGAAATCCGCAATTTGCTAACTCAGGTTTCCGACAGCCACTACAGGTCCCTCTCAGAAATTACCCTATTCAATATCAACAATTTACACAGCCTCAGAACCATAACAACTTTGGACAACAACAACAATTTCACATGCAACGACAGCATGACATGAATCAGAATCAACAGAGACAATTTGCTCCACCCAGACCAACAGATCCGAAACCCCAACCAAGACCAGAACCGATGGACGTGGACAGAAGCATTAGGTCAAAAATGGTAAGCTATATGAATAGGCCACAATTTGAGGCAGGGAAAAGACCCTCAGGCCCAATGCCTGAAGCACAAAAAAGACAACGAAACTTTAACATTCAAACTGACGGAACCGAACAAGAGGATTTGCAATCCGCTGAGGCGTATGCCACTATGGCAGAATACGCGCAAGCACTTGCAGAAGAAGACGGAACACAAGACGAAACACTAGACGAATATGTAGCCGGACACGATTATGACGAATCCACCCAGTACGATAACTCTGCAATGAATTTTTTAGAATAGAGCATTCCTCGCTTCCATACTTTGAATGTAAGCTGGGGAATGGGAAAATTTTAAAAATATTAATAGATACAGGATCAAATAGAAACTATATCCAACCCAAGTTTGTCACCAACCCAAAAGCTAACCCAAATCCTTTTAACGCCATATCCGTAGGGGGTAGTGTCCGAGTCACCCACCATAAAATAGCCAACCTTTTCAACCACCCCGATATAAATGTTAAGTTTTTTCTGTTGCCGACTTTCAAGTTATTTGATGCCATTCTGGCCAATGACAGTTTAAAAGAATTAAACGCCGAAATAAAAATAAGCAAAAAAATTATGATAATCAAAAACGAAATTCACGTCTCTATCAAAGAAAAGAAATTTGAAGCGGTAAACACTATAGTACCAAGAACTGAGCACTTAAACAAATCTCAGAGCGACAGCTTAAATAAACTTCTTCAAAAATACCCAAACTTATTCGCAGAGCCAAACCAGAAACTGACCTACACAACTAACGTAAAGGCAGAAATACGAACCTCTTCAGACACACCAGTGTATTCAAAATTCTATCAGTATCCAATGAGCTTAAAAGACGAAGTAAAAAAACAGGTCTCTGAACTACTAAACGAAACCTCAAGATCCCCATACAACTCCCCTGTATGGATTGTACCAAAAAAAACCGACGCCTCTAAAGAAAAAATATCGCATGGTCATAGATTACAGAAAATTAAACTTGGTTACTATAGCCGATAAATATCCTATACCGGAAATTAATGAAGTGCTCGCGCAATTTGGTGACAACAAAGTTTTTTCCGTACTTGACCTTAAGATTGGATTCCATCAAATTCCGTTAAAAACGTCTGACATAGAAAAAACGGCCTTCTCCGTGAATAACGGAAAATATGAGCTTACACGACTCCCATTTGGATTAAAAAACGCGCCAGCAATTTCCCAGCGCGCACTAGACGACATACTTCATGAACATATTGGCAAAATATGTTTCATTTACATTGATGACATCATCATTTTCAGTAAGGATGACGAATCACATCTAAAAAATCTGGAAAAGATTTTTCAAACTCTGCAAGACGCCAATATGAAATGTCAATTGGACAAATGCGAGTTCTTGAAGAACAAAGTCGAATTTTTTGGCTTTGTTGTTTCCGATAAGGGCATCGAGACTAACCCCGATAAAGTCGCAGCTATAGCCCAGTACCCCCTTCCCAAGACATTAAAAGATTTAAGATCATTTCTGGGACTTTCCGGGTACTACAGAAGGTTTATTGAGAACTATGCTAAGCTCGCCAAGCCCCTTAACTCGCTTTTAAGAGGGGAAGACGGACGAGTGTCCAAAAATATGTCGGCAAAAAAATCCATTTCGCTTGATAACCAAGCACTAGAAGCATTCAAAAAACTTAAAAGTGGCCTTATTTCCAAAGACATAATACTCCGTTATCCAGACTTCAGAAAGGAGTTTCACTTGACAACTGATGCTTCCAACTTCGCAATAGGTGCAGTGTTATCACAAGATAACAAACCTATTTTATTTCTCTCAAGAACACTATCTAAGGCAGAAAAGAACTACGCCGCTAACGAAAAAGAAATGTTAGCTATTATTTGGGCATTAAAACACCTAAAGAATTACCTATACGGGAAAGCTAAAGTTAAAATATTCACTGACCACCAGCCGTTGACTCACTCTTTGAGTAGCTGGAATGGAAATGCGAGAATCAAACGGTGGAAATCATACTTAGGAGTATGATTACGAGATATTTTATAAGCCGGGAAAGGAGAACGTAGTGGCAGATGCACTATCCAGAATACCACTTACAGGCCAAATAAATTCAATTGCCTCGACGCAACATAGCGACGAGAGCTCTGGCGGAGAATTAATACCAATTACCTATTAACGCCTTTAGGAATCAGATTTTCTTTCATAAAGCAGAAACTACCGACTATAAATTCAGCATACCATTCCCAACTTTCCACAGACACGACATATACAGACAGCAGTACAATTCGGACGAACTTTTATCCGACCTAAAAAAATACCTAAACCCCTCAGTTATAAACGGTATCTACACGACCGAAGATATAATGTGGAAAATCCAACAATTATATCCAAGTCACTTCAAAAATTTTAAAGTACGCTTCACGCAGACATTGGTGAAAGATTTGACCAAGACCATAGACCAAGAGGAACAAATCCTCAAGACACATAATAGGGCTCATCGAAATGCGTTAGAAAATAAAATCCAACTATCTGAAGAATTCTATTTTCCAAAAATGAAACAGAAAATAGCAAACATAGTGAAACAGTGCAGAGTTTGTAAAGAAGCAAAATACGATCGTCACCCGCCTAACCCAGAGATCAAGGAAACACCCATACCAGAATACCCCGGACACACAATCCACATTGACATCTACTCGACCGAACGATACCTCGTACTTACAGCAATAGATAAACTCCAAATTAGCAAAGGCCCAAATTATAAAATCAAAAGCAATAGTAGACATTAGGATACCACTTTGCGATATAGTTTTTATACTTTGTTCCCAAAGGGAAAAAAGTATATTGGGTTTGTGCAATGTCCGTCTTGCTGTCCGTCCGTCTGTCCGTCTGTCCGTATGAACGCAATATTTTTCGGCGCTATTAGAGCTAGAGACTTGAAATTTTAAACATATACTCATATATGCTCCCGAATTATAAAGTGTTAAAATTTTTCCGATCCGCCCACTAGGGGCGTAACAAATCGGAAAACTCTTCCGCCCATAGTTAAGTTATCATACTAGATGATGAGCTAGAGAGTTGCAATTTGGAATGTATACTCGGGGTGACAACCCAAGTTCAAAAAGCTATGGCGGATATATCTACGCCCATTGGGCGCGTGGCAAATCGGGAAAAACGTATCTTCTACACCGTTATAGCTAGAACGCTGAAATTTTGCATGTGAGTTAATGTTATGATTCTAAGAAGATCGACCAAAAAGTTATATGTCTACGCCTATTGGCGGCGTGGCAAATCGAAAAATACCCTGTAATTTTCGCATTTTTGGAATGTAAGCAACCAAATTTTTCAGGCATGTTAGCCTGCGTCTACGCCCACTGGGGCGTGGCAAATCGGCAAAGAAGTTTGTTGTGGCCAACTGCATAATTCATGCATATAATAGCTTAGTAGCAATTGCTAAGATGGCAAAAAGCATTTGAGCATAAATATATTAATATTAATGAATTTAAAAAATAAAATTTTTAAGTTTTCGATTAATAAATAAAAAGTTTTCAGCGGGATTCGAGCCTAGGTCTTCTAAAAACAACATGTAATCGTTAGCTAAACCAAAATAAATTCACAGCTGATCAGCTGACCAGCTGATCGGTAGCTTGTGACACAACAAAACAATACAATCGCAATTCTTGAAATATGTATACACACTTGGATGTGTATACACGTACACATACATACATACATATATGCATGCATAGAAAAACTGCTTGCCACACAGCGTGGCAAATCGGAAAGCATGCAGCTGTTTTAGTTTTTGCTAAAATGCACAATTCATATGCGTATGTTTATAAATTAATTGGCAATCAATTGGCAGCAAGCATTTTATAATAAATATACAAATATAAAAAAATTAAATAATAATAATTTTTGAAAAAAAAAAAAAAAAAAAACGTTTTCTGTGGGATTCAAACCCACGCACCTAAGTATAGCGTATTGCATAGCGCTTACCACCAGCGCCACTGCCCTGATCTCAACTATATTAACTAAAACCAAATAAGGCATTGCTAGAGCGTCTCTGACAAAACTAAAGTAACGATCGAAAATTCCCAATTCAGTCACAATTCTTAGAATATTCTGGCATGCAAACTTTTGTATGCATACATAGAAAATTGTGTGTATACTCGTATAGTGTGTACATGTGTAAATCTGTATGTATGTATGTATAGGAAAAACGTTTATTGCTTGCCGTGTACGTTTTCTAATTGTCGAAATATTTCGTTAATGAAATTTTTATTAAATAAATAAGATGCACCTATGGGAACAAAGTATTTCGCTGTTAGTTGCGCCTAACTGCAACGTTCTTACTTGTTTATTTTGGTGTACCAAAATTCATAGTAATGGACAATGAGAAATCATTTACTTCCGAATCGATACGATTCATGCTAGTTGACCAACTAGGAATACAAATTTATAAAACACCTCCCAACCAAAGCGCGGACAAACGGACAGATCGAACGATTTCATTCAACACTATCTGAAATAATGAGATGTTTGAAAGGAGATCAAATCCATAGGAACTTCAAAGAACTTTTGGATCCAGCCGTTTATGAGTATAATTACTCAATACATTCAGTAACACAGAAAAGACCACTAGAAGTTTTCTTTGGCAGAAGAGTTACCACTGACCCAACGCAATACGAACAAGCAACATAGAACAACTGAGACGTAAACAGACCAAGGACCTAATAGACCCAACGCAATACGACTGGACAACATAGAACAACTGAGACGTAAACAGACCAAGGACCTAATAGACTATAATAACAGAAGAAAACCAACTCGAACCTATGAGGCAGGAGAGGAGATATTCGTGAGAATAAATACTAGATCAGGTTCAAAACTGTTGAAGAATGATCTCGAACAAAACTCATCATCATTATCATCTTTGTAGAAATAAGCATTTGATGTAACTGTAAAATCAGTCGTTGGCTGTTCAAGCATTTTCAATAGAAAAGAAAACGAATGTTCTGGATTGTGTACATACATAACATACATATACATACATACATACAGAAAAGCAAGCGTAAAAGCATACGAAAGGAGACATCCAGAACATTCTATATGTAAGAGAAGTAGCATAGGAAGAAGACATCTAGAACATTCAATATGTAAGAGAAGGAAGTATAAAAGCATGCTGAACAGAACATTCTATATGTAAGAGAAGTAGCATAGGAAGAAGACATCTAGAACATTCAATATGTAAGAGAAGGAAGTATAAAAGCATGCTGAATATCGAATCATTGTATCATTGTATCATTTGTGTTGTGCAAGATCAGTTATGAAAGTGTCGGCTCAGTTAAGTTGAAGAAGTCGCGTTGTGTACTTGCTACTTATAATTTAATTTTGATTTTATTGAATAAACTTATGTGCACCTACATTTACAAAACTGCGTTTTGATTTATTTCAAAAAGGAAAAACCTCAACAGGTTATGGGCCCAGACGGTGCTAAAAGTGTAATGTAGTGTGAAATCGAGTGCAAGTACAAAAGTGAATTAGTGGCAAATAAGTAATAAAATAAAGACAGTGAAAATGGAGCCGGTAAATATGAAAATCGAACGGTTACGCGACAAAGACAATTGGCATTTGTGGTGTTTCATGATTCGCACGATATTGGAAGAAGACGACGATGTTCTTGCCGTGTGCGAAGGTGTTTTGACGTGTCCGACAGAGGAGTCTGCAACGTATGAAAGAGACTCGAAAAGGTTTTTAAAGGCTGATAAGACTGCAAGAAGAATAATAATTCATTCTATCGAGAGAAGACCGATGGAATTGATTGTGAGCTGCAAAACAGCTAGAGAAATGTGGGTAAAATTAAATTCAGTGTATGATATGAAATCGGAAGAAAATTGATCAGCTATTCAAAAACAGTTTTTTGATTTCAAATGGATTGAAAATGAAAGTGTGGACTATAACATTTCAAAGTTAGAAGTTTTGTGGAGCAAGATGAAAAATCTTGGAAGTGCTGTGCCTGAGACAATGTTAATGTCGCGAATCCTATCGTCTTTGCCTCAGAAGTTTAACTATTTTCATAGTGCGTGGGATTCGGTCGTGGACAGTAAAAGAATATTGAATAATTTGATGACTCATTTAATGACAGAAGAAATAAGGTCAAAAGGACAAGAAGTGGTATCCGAAGAGTCAATAGCGTTAGTTGCAGGCAACAGGAAAGATAAAAGTGATCAGCAAACTATGAAGTGTTATAATTGTAGTATGATTGGACATATAAAGAAAGACTGCTACAGGTGTTATATATGTAAAAAGAAAGGCCACAAGAGCAGCAACTGTTACCAAAGGAGAAGTGCTGAAAAAGATCAAGGAGAATCAGGCGATTTCTCAAGGAAAGTATTGATTGCACGCAGGGACGGCAGAGAAAATGACGAGCGGGTGATCGATCACATGTTAAGGCGTCGAGGCTGGTATTCTGCACATAAAGAATTGGATTCCCTGAAGACAGGCGTAGGTGGTGCTAAAATTATCAAAGCGTACGGAAAGGCAAACCTCAACATGGGTGGCGGAGATTTGAAGTTGAAAAAATCATGGCATACGCACACGATGAAGAATAGGGATGCGCTCACTGCAAAGACGCCCAGTAGCGGTGGTAGTATTGCAACGATGAATGTGAATAGTCATCATCTGGAGGAGCTGCAGAAAGAGCTGGTGGAGTATCGGGAATTGGCAAACAATCGGTCACAGGAGATGGATAAGCTGCATGCTACGCATCGTGAAACACTCAAGGAAGTCGAGAAGCTTAAAATGGATATCTCTCAACTACGTGCGTCGGTCATCGCGGATACGACAGAGTATAAGTGCTTGAAATTGCAGTTCTCCGTGCTGTATAAAGAGTACATGGAGATCAAGACGATGCTGGATGAGACGCGTAACCAGTTGCAGATGAGCAAGAATCAGCATCTGAGCGAGATCAAGGCAAGGCGTAAAATTCAAGATGCGACTGCAATTTGTGAGGCGGCTGTGTATGAAAAGGAGCGCGTTTGGAAAGCGGTACAAGTGAAACAAAAGGAGCAACGCAAGCTGGATGATCTGTACAGAGAGATCAATGAGGCGCGGGATCGTGAAGAACTGCAGCGCGAGTATCAGTTAGTGTGCCACGATTCGCAACAATGCCAAGTGGAAGTTGAATTGTTAAAGCAGACAATATTGGATGAGCGCGAGAAAATGCAGCGGCTGCTTGTTGAACAAGATGAGAAGCAGAAGAAAATGGTGCTGGAGTGAGCTACAGGCAAAGAATCAACGCATCTCGGATTTACTACGCGAACTAGAGTCTGAGCGTCGATCCATGAATGGCGTAAGGAATGAATGGGAAAAGCAAAAACAATCCATAGAGCAGGTGAACATACAGCGCAAGACAATGGAGGATCCGCTTGAATCGCGACATAAGCTACTAGAGAATCAAGTGAAACTCAAGGAAATTCATCGCATACTCAAGACGGAGCAGGAACAGGCAACGAAACGCAACAAAAAGAAAAAGAAGAGCAAAAAGGGCGACGATAGCGATGATAGCAACGGGGATCTGTACATAAAGCTGGCTAAACTGATGGAAAAACTGGAAGGAAGCGATGTGGAGAAAGCGAAACCACAATCGGGTGCAGAAGACGAAGCTGGTAGCTCGGAGGACGAGGAGGAAAAATCTTCCGTGGCAGCAGATGACACCACAAGGACACTGGAGGCCAGTTGCAGCACCTTAGAAGTTGAGAAGGTCGAAGATAAAGAAGCTGCTGAGAAAGCTGAGGATAAAACAGAAAAGGCGGAAGAAGAATCCATGATACTACTGGATGAAGACAACAGAGAAGAAGTGGATAAGCCAACAGAGAAGACGAAAGCAAAATGGAAGTAGATGTAAAGCTGGACGCAGTCAAGACAGAAAAAGTGATGAGACGCTGAAAGGGAGGCAGAGGAAATGGATACTGACGAAACTGCAGAATCAGAAAAAGCAGCAGTAGCAATAGCAGTGATGATAGCCATAGCATCGAGGAGGAGGAAGAAGGCTTGCCTTTGAAGCAGTGGAAAGCATGATAGAAGGCGCCGCAAAAGCATTGAAGAGCAAAGAAGAGGAAAGCAGGGGAAGATTTGGAAAACGTGTAGTAGTAGCGAGGATGAGACGAAATCAAAGAAGATCAAGGCGAACGGAGACAGACGTAAGCGAAGTGCTTAAGAGAAGAAGGGCAGAAGGGAAGGCGACAGTCACTTAAAATGAACGAATGAAGCCGAGGAAGGAGAGAAGGGGATGTCGTGCTCGAGGCGATAGCAGCATAGATGAACGGTAGAAAATGTCAAAGGAGAGCAGGGAGAAAGAAACTAGGAATTAAGAGTAAAGAACAAAATTTTATGAAGATGTTGAGTTTTAGGGAGGGTGTTGAAGAATGATCTCGAACAAAACTCATCATCATAAGCATTTGATGTAACTGTAAAATCAGTCGTTGGCTGTTCAAGCATTTTCAATAGAATAAGAAAACGAATGTTCTGGACTGTGTACATACATAGCATACATAACATACATAACATACATATATACATACATACATACAGAAAAGCAAGCGTAAAAGCATACGAAAGGAGACATCCAGAACATTCTATATGTAAGAGAAGTAGCATAGGAAGAAGACATCTAGAACATTCAATATGTAAGAGAAGGAAGTATAAAAGCATGCTGAATATCGAATCATTGTATCATTGTATCATTGTGTTGTGCAAGATCAGTTATGAAAGTGTCGGCTCAGTTAAGTTGAAAAAGTCGCGTTGTGTACTTGCTACTTATAATTTAATTTTGCTTTTATTGAATAAACTTATGTGCACCTACATTTACAAAACTGCGTTTTGAATTATTTCAAAAAGGAAAACCCTCAACAAAAACTATCAAATAGATTCAAAAGGGAAATAGTAAAAGAGGATAAGAACACTACAATACTAACAGAATCGGGACGTACAGTGCACAAAAGCCACATTAAAACTTAAAAATTTCAATTATAGGATGCTGATGTGCTTAACCAACGCAACGGTAACAATAAGCAATCATACCGACGCACAGACAGTTTCCATTTATAGGGGGATGGGAAAAATACGATCCATTGACACCAAGATACTACATGTAATTAATTTGGAACAAATACGAGAAGTTCTCAACAACCTGCAGTTATACCCGGACAAAAATCTTAAATACAATAACCTATATCATGTCATACAACACGAAATAGCCCAGACGTTTGTAATTTTTGAAACTATTACCACATTTCACTCACGAAAATGTAGGGCAATTAACATTCTTGGCACAGCTTAGAAATTTGTGGCTGGTAGCCCTGATCATAACGACTTAGTTTTAATAACGGATAATATAGACAAGCTCAATAAAAACATTAACAAGCAAGTAATAATTAACAGACAACTAGAGGACAGACTAAACGAACTGACCAAAATTTCCAACGACAGTCGAGGCGGCTCGACTACGAGAACCCCTGAACCCTGCAAAAAAGTGATACTCTTCTTCTTTACGCACTTATGAGCGCGCGCTCTGCTAACCGCGCAGTTGCTGCCGCGACTTGAGGGTGGGTTGGGCTGAACTTTGGACGTTCATAACTCCATTTCTAAATGGAATTCTTTATGAAATTTTCAAAGTAGATTAAGAGTATCTAAATCCATCTATATGCCAAATTGCAAGTCTCTAGCATTTGAAATGCGTTTTTTTTTTTTAAATTGGGGGCGTGACATCCAAAATCTGATTAGTTACATAATCTGCGTATCCATAATATCTATCTAGTATACAAATTTGAAGTCTCTAGCTAAAACGATGTAGAAGTTATGCTCAAAAAACCTTAAATATGTAAACGAATTTTCTATTTTTTATCGATAATTTGGAAATGTGATGAGTTATCGAAAAAACAAAACAAACTCGTACTGCGTAGCCGAGTAGCCGAGTATTCATGTAAAATTTCAGCTCTCTAGCTTTCGTAGTTTCCGAAATCTCGACGTTCATACAGACGGACAGGGCTGGATCAACTTATTTTTCGATGCTGATGAAGAATATATATACTTTATGGGGTCTGCGACGTCTCCTTCTGCCTGTTACTTTGTTCCCATAGGTGCATCTTATTTATTTAATAAACATTTAATTAACGACATATTTCGGCAATTAGAAAACGTACATGGCAAGCAACAAACGTTTTTCCTATACATACATGTACACACTATACGAGTATACACACAATCTTCTATGTATGCATACAAAAGTTTGCATGCCAGAATATTCTAAGAATTGTGACTGAAATGGAAATTTTCGATCGTTACTTTAGTTTTGTCAGAGACGCTCTAGCAATGCCTTTTTTGGTTTTAGTTAACGCAACTCAGATCAGGGCAGTGGCGCTGGTGGTAAGCGCTATGCAAGCTATGCTTAGGTGCGTGGGTTCGAATCCTGCAGAAAACTTTTTTTCAATTTTTATACCCTGAACCCATTGAAAATGGGAAATCAGAGTATAATGGTTTTGTTAAAAGTATGTAACAGGCAGAAGGAGGCGTGGCAGACCCCATAAAGTATATATATTCTTGATCAGGGTGACGAGAAAAGTTGATCTAGCCCTGTCCGTCTGTCCGTCTGTCCGTCCGTCTGTCCGTCTGTCCGTCTGTCCGTCTGTCCGTCCGTCTGTCCGTCTGTCCGTCTGTTCGTCTGTCCGTCCGTCCGTCTGTCCGTCCGTATGAACGTCGAGATTTCGGAAACTAGAAAAGCTAGAGAGCTGAAATTTCACATGAACATGCGTATGTTAGCTACGCAGTACGAGTTTGTTTGTTTTATTGCCAATTAATTTATAAACATACGCATATGAATTGTGCATTTAAGCAAAAACTAAATTTGTTTTATGCTTTCCATTTGCCACGCTGTGTGGCAAGCAGTTTTTCTATGGCTGGTCAGCTGATCAGCTGTGAATTTATTTTGGTTTATGTTGTTTTTATTTTTTATTTATGTTGTTTTCAAAAGACCTGGGTTCGAATCCCGCTGGAAACTTTTTATTTATTAATCGAAAACTTTTAAATTTTATTTTTTAAATTCATTAATATTATTATATTTATGTTAAAATGCTTTCTGCCATCTTAGCAATTACTACTAAGCTATTATATGCATGAATTATGCAGTTGGCCACAACAAACTTCTTTGCCGATTTGCCACGCCCCCAGTGGGCGTAGACGCATAATTTTTTGCCAGTTCTTAGAAAGAGCCGAGGCTAACATGACTGCTTGGTTGCTTACATTTCAAAAATGCGAAAATTACAGGGTATTTTTCGATATGCCACGCCCCCAAAGAGGCTGAAAAATTATTTTTGGGTCATTGATAGAGGGTCATTGATAACTCAACCATCCAATTTTCAAGCTTCTAGCTCTAAAACTGTAGGAGATATAAACTTTTACGGTTTGCCACGCCCCCTGTGGGCGTAGATATATCCACCATAGCTTATTGGTCTTGGGTTGTCAACCCGAGTATACATGCAAAATTTCAAGTCTCTGGTGTCATTGTGCTCAAAATATAGCACAATTTAAAAAATCACTATATATTCAGGTCAGATTTGCCACGCCCCCAATAGGCGTAGACATATAACTTTTTGATCGATCTTCTTAGAATCATAACATTAACTCACATGCAAAATTTCAGCGTTCTAGCTTTAACGGTGTAGAAGATACGTTTTTCCCGATTTGCCACGCCCCCAATGGGCGTAGATATATCCGCCATAGCTTTTTGAACTTGGGTTGTCACCCCGAGTATACATTCCAAATTGCAACTCTCTAGCTCATCATCTTGTATGATAACTTGCCCATGGGCGGAAGAGTTTTCCGATTTGCCACGCCCCTAGTGGGCGGATCGGGACAATCTTAACACTTTATAATTCGGGAGCAAAATTTAAAATTTCAAGTCTCCCTTTGGAAACAAAGTATAAAGACTCACTTTTGAGCGACGAATTAGCCTTCAGTTTCCAGAATCAAGTTCGGCTTATTAAAGAAGAAGTCATAAATATAAAATACGCCATCCAATGGGCCAAATTAAATATGATAAACACATTCTTGTTAAGTTAAAACGAAATACATACAATAAATACCCAATTTAACAATGGCAATATGCCTCCATTAAATACTGAGGAAATGTTAGAATTCTCAGACGTATCCATATTGCACAATTGAACGACGCTCATATATTTAATCAAGATACCGAACTTAGAAACAACAACTTTCCAAAATTATGTAATCAAACCTGTAATTAAATCTAACAGCATTGTTAACTTACCGGCAAGCGAAATATTCGAATCCGAAAATAAGGAAAAAATGCTTGGTGTACAGGTCAATGTAAGAATTTTTACAATATAAAAATCTGTAATAAAAATAAGTTAGAAGATTTAAGTCAGACTAGTTGTTTGCCAAAATTACTTAGAGGAGAACGAGCAATGTGCGAATTTACCAGCGCAGACCACATACCGACACTGGAGGAGATCGACGAAGGAATTATCCTAGCAAACAACATCAATGCAACCATCAACTGGCCAGGCAACGAGAAGCAGCTAACGGGAACCTACCTGATCAGTTTCTGGAACGAAACTATAAACATCAACGGCAAAGAGTTCAGCAACACCGAAATACAAGTCGCCGAACCGATTGTACCACTTATCCAGATTGCTCTCGTAGAGATCGAACGCCTACGAATTCTATTATTGAAAGCACTAGAAGGGCTCCATATAGACAACACCGAAAAACTGCAGAAACTCCAAGCCCACTCATTTGTAAACAGTATAGCATTCATCGCATCAATAGCATCTAATATTAACGCTCACTCTTCATTGGTGTAAGGGTAGAAAGAAGACAATAAACCTACAACTTGGGAACATTAAAACCGAAATACCCCCAGCACCATCGACTTCACCAGCAACCATACACCAGCCACCAAATATGCAATTTAACAACATACCATTCTTCTAATACACTTGAGGATAAGTGTAAATCTAAGGGGGAAGAGTTAAGAACGAAAACGTCAAAACTGCAACTGCAACAACATCCGGCCGTCAGTTGAACAGCCCCAATATTGCTGAGCTCAGCGTCTGGATAACTTCCCGCACGCGCAACCCAATTGGCCGAATTCTTGGAACATTTGGCAACAAACCAGGTGATCCAGAAATGTCGCTACGCCGCTGACTCTGCCAACGTCGCTGCCAATTCTCCAAGCTCTCTTAGGGTTCTTATTAGCTTAGTTTAATTAGTCTAAAATTGTAATCCAACAAGTGCAGTCCAATTGGACCATAATAAATGTTTTATTTTTAAAGTAAACAACTTATAAGAATTTAACTTATATAAGCACTAGGATTTTAAGAAATAAACAGTTTGATTTTTGAATTCGGCATAAGTTGAGTTGTTTTCATTTAACTCTCTAACAGTAACTCTATTTCAAATTTGTCCAGAACCTCTGTTTGGACTGCGGCGTACTGTTGGTTGTTGATTTTAAGTGTGCAGTTGTTGTGTTGTATTATGTAGGAACCATTGATTGATTGTGTTGGGGCGCAATTGGTTTGTACTTCTACGCTTGCGCCGTTAAAGATGAAGACGACTTCTTGTTGTGGTGCAAAGATCTGTTGTTGTAGTTCGGTTTCTAGGAGGTCAAATGTCGGCGTTTATTACTCAAGAAGTTTTCTAGGCATTTGTTTCCAATGGTTGGCTTGGTTTGACAAATGTTTAGCTTATCTAATTTTACACAATTATTCTGAGTTTCCTTAGTGTCTACAGAGTGTCTTACAACGTATTCGGGTATTTTTAAAAATTTTGCTCCGTTAATGGGTAATGGTACAAGGTGATACAGACGGTATTCTTCCTTAAATAGAATTGGTATTTTAATTTTAAAGGTAATAATCTTGTATTCTCTAAATGCTTCATCTGAAGGATGTTGTACATTTCGTAGTCTGTTTTTACAGTAATATTTTGTGTGTTGAACATAGTTCTTATTTTTTCGAGTTCAAGATCGTTAAGTATAAAGCGTGGTAGTAAATTTAATTTAATGAATAATAAATTTTCTGCCAAATTGATTAAATGATTAAAGAGAATATCAATATTAAAACTTATTCTATTTGCTAACAATAATGTTTGGATATTCTCTTGTTCGGAGTTAATTTCTTTAAGAATTTTATTTTGTTTGTTATTATTCATAAATTCGTTGTTTGTTTTTTGTTCGTTACTTATGTGTTCTAAAATGGTTTTGAATCTGATTTGTGTTTCTGCTTGCAACAAGCGCTGCATATTCGAATTTTTGTATATTATCTGATCTAAGCTTTTTTCATTCGCTTCAAACGGTTATGGATTTAATAACGGATCGCCATCCATTCGTAAGACCTCTTCTTTGTCGTGCGTGTGGCATGGGGTTGGAAAGTTTACTTCTAAGTTTAGTCAATTTACTTTGTAGTGTTATTTTCAGGTCGTGAAGATCTGTGCTCGGTGGAATATTTTCCACGAGGGGCTCGAACTTTTTGATGGGGTGATCGTAGTCTGCTTGGTTAACTAGGTTAAATATCTTAAATCCTCATATTGTTCTGGTTGGTCCGAGATCGAATTTTGCTATTAGTTGGTCATTGTTTAATTTATCTATTTTAAGTACTTGACTATTGGTAAATCTATTGAAAATGGGAAATCAGTATAATGGTTTTGTTAAATGTATATAACAGGCAGAAGAAGGCGCGGCAGACCCCATAAAGTATATATATTCTTGATCAGGTTGTCGAGAAAAGTTGATATAGCCATATAGTCTGTCCGTCTGTCCGTCGGTCTGTCCGTATGTTTGATCGCGTCGATTTCCGAAGATACAAAACCTAGAGAGTTCATTCTTTTTGTGTTAGGTCCGCATATTGCAGGCGCAGTACGATTTTGTTTCAGAAATTCGATGACTTGTATATTTCTAGAGTTATCGATAAACGAATATATCGAGAATCTGTTATAAAATAATATTTAATTCATCTTTAGAGTTAGAACCTCCAAGTCTTCTGCATATATATAGACACTAATTTAATACAATTTCTGTTTTTGTTAGATTTTGGATTGCGGTCCCCAATTCATCCCCACACTACCAAATGTGTAAAACATGCATTTCGTAGTCGAGCAGTCTCGACTAGAGCTTTCTTACTTGTTGCTTTATGTGGTTTTTGGTTATTGTTACCCCTTCATCGGTATTCACTATTCCTTCTATTTTCTATTTTCTATTCTATTCTTTCCTAAAGATGGTGCCCCTTCTTTTAAAACTTCCGTTCATTTCCTGTTTAAGTTTTTCTGTTCTTAGTCGTTTGTTCAGCTGTTCGTTAATCGTTGTATATAAGTTTGATCTGAATACATTAAGCTTATTAAGGTAATCGTGTGCTGAAGTTGGCGTGAATGAACGTTCAAATGTGTGGGTTCTACCTGTAAGCACTTCGTACGGTGTGAGGTTTGTGCTCGAGTGAATAGAGTTATTGTATGTTATAATGGTTTTCGTTAGTATTTATTCATGATCTAATGTGAGTTTCTGTTCTTTCCTTTTATTCAAGACTATTCTGTAAAAATGCTGCAGGTATTTATGATTTTGCTTACTTCTTCTTTTAGTTTGGTACTATAGAATTCTCTTTTGAGGTGTTGGTATTCCCCTGTGATTTTTGTCTGTGTGATACTTTGAGAGAATTCTATTCAATTGTGCTGGGTCGGAAATCTCTTTTTATATGTTTTTGCACCTGACTATTTTGAAGGAATCATTATTGTTGAAATGCGTATTGTATATGTATTGGATTTTAGAGAAGGTTTGATCGTCCGCCATGATGGCGTAAATTTTGTGGGGTTTGATATGATCCCCCATTACGGTTTTTATACTTTGTTCCCAAAGGGAAAAAAGTAGATTGGGTTTGTGCAATGTCCGTCTTGCTGTCCGTTCGTCTGTCCGTCTGTCCGTATGAACGCAATATTTTTCGGCGCCATTCGAGCTAGAGACTTGAAATTTTAAACATATACTCATATATGCTCCCGAATTATAAAGTGTTAAAATTTTGCCTATCCGCCCACTAGGGGCGTAACAAATCGGAAAACTCTTCCGCCCATAGGCAAGTTATCATACATGATGATGGGCTAGAGAGTTGATATTTGGAATGTATACTCGGGGTGACAACCCAAGTTCAAAAAGCTATGGCGGATATATCTACGCCCATTGGGGGCGTGGCAAATCGGACCTGAATATACAGTGGTTTTTTCAATTTGTACTATATTTTGAACACTATTGACACTAGAGACTTGAAATTTTGCATGTATACTCGATCAGCTGACCAGCTGATCAGCAGCTAGTGACAAAACAACACAATACAATCGCAATTCTTGCAATATGTATACACACTTGGATGTGTATACACGTACAAATACAAACATACATATATGCATGCATAGAAAAACTGCTTGCCACACAGCGTGGCAAATCAGAAAGCATAAAACAAATTTAGTTTTTGCTTAAATGCACAATTCATATGCGTATGTTTATAAATTAATTGGCAATAAATTGGCAGCAAGCATTTTAAAATAAATATACAAAAAAAAAAAAAAAAAATTAAAAAATAATAATTTTTGAAAAAAAGTTATCTGCTGGATTCGAACCCACGCACCTAAGCATAGCTTGCATAGCGCTTACCACCAGCGCCACTGCCCTGATATGAGTTGTGTTAACTAAAACCAAAAAAGGCATTGCTAGAGCGTCTCTGACAAAACTAAAGTAACGATCGAAAATTCCCAATTCAGTCACAATTCTTAGAATATTTTGGCATGCAAACTTTTGTATGCATACATAGAAAATTGTGTGTATACTCGTATAGTGTGTACATGTATGTATAGGAAAAACGTTTGTTGCTTGCCATGTACGTTTTCTAATTGCCGAAATATGTCGTTAATTAAATGTTTATTAAATAAATAAGATGCACCTATGGGAACAAAGTATTTCGCTGTTAGTTGCGCCTAATTGCAACGTTCTTACTTGATATTATTTGAATTATTCTTCTCAACTTGTTCCTAAATGGTATTACTATTTTATAATTGAGGCTGGGCCCGTTTTCGAAGATTATTTGAAATTTAAAGTCATTTATGGGTGTTTCGGTATACGGTATGCTCGATGTTGCTGAGTCTATATTGTTGTCATTTAAGTTACATTCCACTCTACCCAAGGCATCCGCTACTACGTTTCATAGTCATATTCTAGGAGTTGTAGTTTCCATTGGACAAGCTTAGAATTCGGTTCCTTGAAATTCATTAGCCAAGTATGGGGTCTGTGGTCTGTAACGAGTGTTACTTTATTGCCGAAAATATAGGGTCTGAAGTGTTTTATAGCCCAGACGATGGCTAAAATTTCTTTTTCTACTGTTGAATAGTTGATTTCTGTATCAGAGAGCGCTCTATTTGCATAAGCAATAGGTTTGCCGTTAGATAGTACTGCGCTTAGCGCGAAGTTGCTTGCATCTGTCGTGAGGATGAAAGGTTTATTGAAGTCGGGGTGTTGTACAATTGGGTTGTTACAGAGCAAGGTCTTGCATTCATCGAATGCTTCTAGAAAGTCAATATCTATGTATATATTTTATTTTTACCTTTTAGTTGTTTTTTTTTTTATACCCTGAACCCTTTGAAAATGGGAAATCAGGGTATAATGGTTTTGTTAAATGTATGTAACAGGCAGAAGGAGACGTCGCAGACCCCATAAAGTATATATATTCTTGATCAGCATAAAAAAATAAGTTGAGTGAGCCCTGTCCGTCTGTCCGTCAGTCCGTCCGTCCGTCCGTCCGTCCGTCCGTCCGTCCGTATGAACGTCGAGATTTCGGAAACTACAAAAGCTAGAGAGCTGAAATTTCACATGAACATGTGTATGTTAGCTACGCAGTACGAGTTTTTGTTTTTTCGAAAATTCGTTTACATTTTTTTGGTTTTTTGGGCGTCACTTCTACACCGTTTTAGCTAGAGACTACAAATTAATATATTTAGATAGATATTATGATTACACATTGTTTGTAATTTAGATTTTGGATGCCACGCCCCCTTCGCCCCCAATTTGAAAAAAACGCATTTCAAATACTATTTGGCATATAGATGTATTTTGATACTCTTAATCTACTCTGAAAATTTCATGACGATCGTTTATCTAGAAATGGAGTTATGAGCGTCCAAAGTTCAGCCCAACCCACCCCCAAGTCGCGTGAGCGTGCGCTCATAAGTGCGGAAAGAAAAAGAGTATCACTTCTTTTGCAGGGTTCAGGGAATCTCGTAGTCGAGCCGTCTCGACGAGAGTCTTCTTACTTGTTGTTATTGGTTTTGTGATTTTGGCGAAGCCTCTAATGAATTTCCTATAGTAACCGAGCAAGCCTAGAAATGATTTTAAGTCTTTCTTACTTTTTGGGCAAGGGAAGTTTTTTATTGTTTCTATCTTGTCTGGATTTGGTTTTATACCGTTGCTAGTTACAATATGCCCTACAAATCGATTTCCTTCCGAAGAAATTCCAATTTAGTAATCTTAATCTTTAGGTTCGCTGAAACGCTTGAAATGACATTATTTGTTGATGTAGGGATGGTGAGAAGATAATTATATAATCTAAGTAAACTAAGCAAATGGGTCCAACTAAGTCGCCTAGGACGTTATCCATGACCCGTTGGAATGTGGCGGGGGCGTTTTTCAGCCCGAATGGCATGCGGACAAACTCATAGTGCTCGTTTTCTACTGTAAATGCTGTTTTAGCCATGTAGAACAGGACGGTGCTCGCGTCGCTGTGTGGAGTAACGTATGTTCATATAAACACACAGCAAATACATGTGTTTATATACACTGCATACGTACATACCTATATTGCTCCTCACACTCCCCTCTTCCTTCGGAAATCACGAAACCTTCATGTTTTGAATTTCGCGCCTCTTTTCCGTTGCTGCTCCACATTGAGTTGATCGATGACACGCTGCTCCACAACGCGTCGATCATCGCTGTTAATGCTCAGTTAACAGCCCTTTGCTGCTCATCAGCTGATTTTCACTCGCTGCTGGCAACGCTGGGCGTTGCTGGTAAGTGAATAAGTGTTTTATTTTTCTCTTTCACCATATTTTAATTGAAAATTATTCTAAACAAAAATTATTGTTTTTGTTTTGTTTTGCATGCTGTCGATCTCTTCGCATTTTCGTTCACTTCTCGTGAGCTAACGGCTGTTCGCTCGCCTCTCGCAAGCTAACGGCTGATCGCTGGGCTCGCTTGCTTCTCGCGAGGTCCTTGACCTTCTTCTTGTGCGTTGCTCTCGCTTGTCCGGAGTCAGCTGTGTGTGTTATTGTTGTGCACTTGCTCGGCGCATACATTGTTGTTGTTTACGTGTTCTCTTGTTTGCTTTTGAGCGCGCGAGTTATCGGTGGCGGTAATCCCCTACCCTCACCTCAATCACAGCGGCTGGCTGAGGCAACACAAATAAGATCACACACACTCGATCACACACACTCGAACACATTCGACACACGGACGAGTGAACAGCTGATATATAAAAGCTGATAGACATTAGATAGTCTCTGCGCAGACGAACAAAGAAAATGAAATCAGTTGCAAGTTGCAAGTGATCGAAAGCGGACGTCTATGAATTAATTAATTGGCGCAGCCGGTATACGACCCAAGGATCGCTAGAAAAGCACAATAATTTTATTAAATATCGAATATGTGGTAAGACCCAGTGACAAATAAAAAGTGAAATGAGTAAAGAAATTTTATGAAAAAAAAAAAATAATAATAATACAAAAAAAAAAAAAAATAAATAAATAAAAAGTAAATAAAACAAGTAAGAAGGCTCTAGTCGAGACGGCTCGACTACGAGATACCCTGAACCCTGCAAAAAACTGATAATCTTCTTATTTACGCACTTATGAGTGCGCGCTCTGCTAACTGCGCAGTTGCTGCCGTTGCTTGGGGGTGGGTTGGGCTGAGCTTTGGACGCTTATAACTCTATTTCTAGATGGACGATCGTTATGAAACTTTCGGAATATATTAAGAGTATCGAAATGCATCTAAATGCTAAATTGCAAGTCTCTAGTATTTGAAATGCGTTTTTTTTAAATTGGTGGCGAAGGGGGCGTGGCATCCGAAATCTGTAAATTACATAATCTAATTTGAAGTCTCTAGCTGAAACAGTGTAGAAGTTATGCCCAAAAAACCTAAAAAATGGAAACGAATTTTCGGTTATCGATAATTTGGAAATGGGATGAGTTATCGAAAAAAACAAAATAAACTCGTACTGCGTAGCTAACATATGCATGTTCATGTGAAATTTCAGCTCTCTAGCTTTTGTAGTTTCCGAAATCTCGACGTTCATACGGACGGACGGACGGACGGACAGACGGACAGGGCTCAATCAACTTATGTTTTTATGCTGATCAAGAATATATATACTTTATGGGGTCTGCGACTTCTCTATAATAATTATAATAAAATAAAATATATATGTGCAAAGATTTCTACAGCGCGGACATCTATGGCAGATACTGCCACGGGAATTAATAAAATAAAAAATATACATACATATATAAACAATTTCCACAGTTCAGAAATCATTCGCAGATAAAATTTTGTAAAATGACCTAGAAAACTCATCATCATTATATTCAAAGAAATAAGAAGCTATTTCGTAAAGACAGTCGTTGATTTTGACAGAACTTCCTAGAATAAGAGATCTAGAATATTGCTTATGTAAGGAAGCAAATAGATAGGACAGTCGTTGTCTTTGGCAGAACTTCCTAGAATAAGAGATCTAGAACATTCTTTCCGTTTAAAAGCATGCATACACCGAATTAGGCAGGCTTATTGTGTGAGGTCAGTTATAGTATTGAGTTAAGTTGAATTAGTGGAAACGTCACAGTGCTTGAAATACATATGTGCACTCGTTACTTATTATTTTATTTTATTAAATAAACTTTTGCTATTGCATTACAAACAACATTTACAAAACTATCTTGAAAATAAAGTACAAATTAATAAATAAATAAAAATAAAAATAAAAAAATATAACAAATAAATAAAATAAAAAACAAGTTAGAAAGCTGTAGTCGAGACTGCTCGACTACGAAATCCCCTGAGCTCTTCTTCGAACGAATAATATTGCAAGAATTATTCGATTCGTTTCTGCACTCATAAGAAACTGTACATGCAAAACCACGCACACACATAGACGCTGATCTACGCTTGTAGGCATGTACATATGTGTGCATGTGTATAAGCATTGCAAACGTCTTGCTGTTTCGCTGCTGCGTCGCATGGGTTTTGATGAGAAAACTGATGATTAATAATTCTGTTTCTAGATGGACAATCGTATTGATATCTTCAAATTATGATTATGATATTCATATCTATACGCTAAACCAAACTACATGTCTCTAGTATTTGAAATGCATTTTTTTTTTCACATTTGGGGGTGTTGGGGCAAAGTGGGGACGGAATCCAAAATCTGACAAAAACCGAAATTAGTATCTATATATATGCAGAAGACTTGGAGACTCTAACTCTAAAGATGAATTAGCTAGAATTTTATAACTGGTTCCCGATAAAGTTTTTTATCGATAACTTTGGAAATATACGAGTTATCGAATTTCTGAAACAAACTCGTACTGCGCGTGCAATATACGAACCTAACACAAAAAGAATGAGCTCTCTAGCTTTTGTATCTTCGGAAATGGACGCGTTCAAACATACGGACAGACGGACAGACGGATGGACAGACAGACGGATATGGCTATATCAGCTTTTCTCGTCACCCTGATCAAGAATATATATACTTTATGGGGTCTGACACGCCTCCTTCTGCCTGTTACATACTTTTAACAAAACCATTATACCCTGATTTCCCATTTTCAATGGGTTCAGGGTATAATAAGACATTTTTACACACATTTAAAATAGTTAAATTTAAGCAAACACTAACACTATCTTAAGTAAACCGAAAAAAAAACAACTCAAGCTAACACAAGAATAGTTATGGAAACTAAATTAAGAAACATTTACTACAAATCCTTAAAAGTAATTTAGTCAACAAAAATAAATCAAGGGTAGGACTCAGAAATAGCGTTAGCCTACCAGAAAACAGGGAAGAAGGCCCACAGATGAATGAAAATATGACCGATTCCGGAATGGACTCTAACGTCACCAGAAACAATACTCCTACAACTGTTACAGCTACTATTACTGACACTTCCCAAAACACCTCCATTAATATGACCTTGAATCCTACCCATATCTTAGCTTTTGTTAAACAATTCCCTAACTTTGATGGTACCCCCGGTACTTTGGATAGATTTATAGTAATAGTCGAGGAAATAATTATGCTTATTAGAGGTACAGACCAAACACCATAAGACAACTACTCTTACTGACTATACGTAAATAATAGGAGGAGCAGATCAGACACTTAGCTACCTTGGTACCCGCCTCGAGTGGGACAATATAATAAAAAGCCTTAACCGAATATATGGTTGCAAGAACAGAGAGCTCATAATCATTAGAGAAATACAAACCATACCGGACGAACTACCCTTTGGGAAACTATTCTTCGAAATCACGAAGCGCAGAAGCCAATTGCTAAACCTCCAACCTTCTCATGGTTTCCAGTCTGGAAGTATGTTGGATGAGAAAACATTCTACGACGTCATTTATCTCCATGCTTTCCTAATAGGCCTACGAGACCCCCTTAAGACAATGATAAGGACAAAAAAATCACAAAAACATTGAGGAGGCTTATGAATGGTGTCAAACCGAAAAAAGTTTTTATTACCAAACAAACGCAACTAAGAACAAACCCTACGAGAAAAATCAAAGTAATAACACGATAACTCGAGACAAAATCAAATCAATTCCAATATAAGGCAATCCTCTTCCAAGAACTTTCACAATATAAACGATAATGAAAATTTTCAGCAGGAAGCCTCTGAAAATCAATCGGATACATAAATCAAAATACTCATGGCCCCACACTCCCATATGTAATACTGCACTTCCCAAATATAACACAAGCACTAAAATTCTTAATAGATACATGTTCCACCTTTTCGTTCTTAGACCCCGCATTTGCCAAAGAAGATATCATTCTGGTCCTAAAGGACAAGATCACTATTACAACCGTGTTGCAAAGTTACACTCAAGAAAACAGGACCACTTTAACCTAACCAACCAACAATTGACATGGAACATTTCCAACTTAAAACACCACAAACTTCCATAAACATTTTTACCTAAACAAATTGTGTTTCTAGCCTGTATCTAATACAGCTACAAACTAAAACTCGTATTAAACTTTCAGTTAGTATTAAGAAGGGGGATTCCCTCTGTAATCCAATATCTATCGGCACAGACAATTCTATATCCGGAGGGTTTTATACAGCGACCAACAACGCTTGCCTTATAGAAGTAATAAATAGCTCATAACAAAACAAAACATTCTGTTTAGATCAACCACTTCAAGTAATCCCATATAATGAGGAAACATATGACTAAATCCTTTTGTTTACTTTACAGCCAGACCTTTCAGAAGGACAATACTCTATAAATTTAATTCAAACCGACCATTTAAACACAGAAGATAAACAAAAATTGATTGAAGCCTGCCGAGAGTTTCACAACCTTTTCCATAACGACAATTCGCCTTTAACATTTTCTAACACGATTAAACATAGTAACCCACGTCCGACGATATACCTATTCACGTTAAAACATACCGATATCCCTACATACACAAAACTGAAGTCCAAAAATAAATCGCAAAAATGCTAGAGCAGAACATCATAAAAACCAGCCACACCCCCAGGGCCCTGGGGGTGTACCCGTCTGGATGGTCCCCAAAAAGTCCGATCAGACAAAACAAAAAAAAGTGGAGACTATTTATCGACTTCAGAAAATTAAATGAAACAAGTAAGAAGGCTCTAGTCGAGACGGCTCGACTACGAGATCCCCTGAACCCTGCCAAAAAGTGATACTCTTCTTATTTACGCACTTATGACGCACGCGCGCTCTGCTAACTGCGCAGTTGCTGCAGAGGCTTGGGGGTGGGCTGGGCTGAACTTTGGACGCTTATAACTCAATTTCTAGAAGGACGATCTTCATGAAACTTTCGGAATATATTAAGAGCATCTAAATGTAGTATTTGTAATGCGTTTTTTTTTCAAGTTGAGGGCGAAGGGGGCGTGGCATCCAAAATCTGAAAATTACATAATCTGCGTATCCATAATATCTATCTAAACAAACAATTTGAAATCTCTAGCTGAAACGGTGTAGAAGTTACGCCCAAAAAAACAAAAAAATGTAAACGAATTTTCGATTTTTTATCGATAATTTGGAATCTTATTTCCAAAAAACCAAAACAAACTCGTACTGCGTAGCTAACATACGAGTATTCATGTAAAATTTCAGCTTTTTTCTAGCTTTTCTAGTTTCCGAAATCTCGACGTTCATACAGACGGACAGACGGACAGACGGACGGACAGACGGACAGGGCTAGATCAACTTATTTTTCGATGCTGATCAAGGATATATATACTTTATGGGGTCTGCGACTTCTCCTTCTGCCTGTTACATACATTTTCACAAAACCATTATACCCTGAATTCCCATTTTCAATGGGTTCAGGGTATAAAAACTATAGCCGACAAATACCCTATCCCCAATATCAACGACATCCTCGACAACATAGGCAGAGCCAAATATTTTTCAACCTTAGATCTGGCAAGTGGACTTCATCAAATTGAAATGCACCCTAAAGATATGTCTAAAACAGCTTTTTCAGTCAAAAACGGACACTACGAATTTACGAGAATGCCCTTCGGGTTTAAAAAACGCACCTGCCACCTTCCAAAGTGTAATGGACAACGTATTAGGAGAACTCATAGGAAAGATTTGTTTAGTTTACCTCGACGATATTATTATCTTCTCCGCCTCTCTCCAAAATCATATAAACGTCCTAAAGGCCGTTTTCCGAAAACTAAGTAAAGCAAATCTTAAGATACAGATAGCATAATCAAATTTCCTTAAGAAGGAAGTCGACTTTTTGGGACATATAGTCACTGAAGACGGTATCAAACCAAAGCCCGACAAAATAAAAGCTATTAAAGAATTCCCTTGCCCCAAAACAACAAAACAAATCAAATCATTTCTAGGACTACTCGGGTACTACAGAAAGTTCATCAAAGATTTCGCTAAAATCACAAAACCTATCATGAAACAACTCAAAGGCGGCAAATCTGTTGTAATAGACTCAGAATTCCGTCAAGCATTCGACCTTTGCAAGACACTCCTAACAAACGACCCAATCTTACAATTCCCTGATTTCGAGAAACCTTTCATTATGACTATAGATGCAAGCAACTTCGCCATAGGCGCTGTTTTGTCTCAGGGACCGCTTAATTCAGATAAACCAGTCTGCTTTGCAAGCAGCACCCTAAACGAGACGGAAACCCGTTACTCCACTATTAGATTTCTTGCCATTATTTGGGCTGTACAATATTTTCGGCACTACCTATTTGGTAATAAATACAAATAGGTAGGGTCGAAATCATTACAGATCATAAGCCTTTAACTTGGCTATAGTATTTTAAAGGCCAAAATCCAAAACTTCTTCGTTGGAAAATAATACTGTCCGAGTACGACTACGACATAGTCTATAAAAAAGGTTCACAAAACGTTATTTCGGACGTTAAGCAGGATCGAGCCTAACATTTGCGTTAACGATAACAATACCACTCCACATCCCAAGATACCATTATCCAGTAACCCCTTAAACAGTTTCAATAACCAAGTAACATTCAAAACTGAGGCCACTCCTTCTAACATTAAAATCACCCCGTTCACCCGTAAAACACGCACCTGCATATCCGAACCTTTTTTCACACTAGAAAACATCTCCACTGTTTTAAAAACCCTGTCTTAACTACCGACGGAATATTTGACATTGTAGAAAACGCTTACTTCAAGTACTTTGCAAACACTAAGCTTTACAAAATAGTTAGATGCTTATCTTTTCTACGGGAGCCAGTGTTGCCATCTTTTCGCCGAAAAAACAGGACAGTTGACACAAAAAAGAGGACAAAAAACAGACAAAATATTTTTGAAAAGGTCAAAAAAACGGATAACATTTTTTTCTATTTTAAAAATGAAATTCGATTTCCAAACCTAATCCAAATCTAATCCATGTAATTGTTAACTAGTAAAACCAACCCAATTGCCAAAATAGAATTTAAGATATCAATATGCAGCTTGTTCCTTAATTTGCTTTTAGCCAAATTGACTTGGCTGAACAGGGTGTTCCACCTCAGCATTTGACCACGGCAACGACAACAAAGTGATAACAAATGCACCCAGGTCCGAAAAGTGTTTGTTTCCTGCTGAGTCTGTGTGGTTCTGAACTTCAGTCCAGAAACATACGATACTTTCTTTATCTCTCCATTCTATGTTTTTTAACTACACTTGCAGTATTTGCAAAATGGCTTATTAATATAATTGGGAACGCGGCTAATCCATTTTTTTAATGGGTCGCTTAACCGCGACACCCTAAATTTCAGTTTGTAAATTTCCCTTGACATTTTTGTTAAACTTTTGAAAACTTTAATAATCGATCGATAAATATATTTTCAATTACAGGACTACAGCGTTTGAAACAGGGATACATCGTAAAATATGTTTCAATAAAGCAATATTAAAGCGATGATATCGATTTACTTGACAAATTTTATAAACAACATTTAGCAATTAAAAAAGGATGAAAAAAGGTCAAAATAATATAAAAAAGACATTTTTTTCCGGACAGGGGGTGTTTCTAAATTTGTGCGGCAGTTGTAATTTCAAAAAGGACAGATCTGTCCGGAAAAAGGTTAAGTTGGCAACACTGATGTGAGCCGACAGACTCAGGTGAAGTCGAAGGCATAATACGAATATATCATACCAATAACCACCATAGGGGCATTTGAACACTTGAAAAGAGAAATATACATTCCTCAATTAAAACAAAAAATTTCACAAATTATTCGAACTTGCGATACCTGCCTCACACTTAAATATGACAGACAACCACAGCGACCACCGTTCGTTCTACCAGATATTCCTAACAAACCTCTAGATATCATTCATATAGATATTTATACCATCAGCAACAACTATAATTTGACGGTTACTGACAAATTTTCGAAATTCGCACAAGCTTACCCGTTAGTGAGTAGAAACGCCGTTAGCATCATAAAAGCTTTAAAAAATTTTATTAAACAGTTTGGTTTCCCTAAAAAATTAATATGTGACCAAGGGCCCGAATTTTCAGGAGCTATATTCAAAGAATTCTTAGAACAATATAACGTGGAGATTCACATTACTTCCTTCCAACAATCAAGCAGTAACTCGATAGCTGAAAGATTACATTCAACACTCACAGAAATGTATAGAATAATCCTTAATAAAAGGACAGGACTTAAACTAACACAGGACCACCAAGAAATTATAGACGAAACCATAATAACATATAATAACGCTATCCATTGTAGTACTAAATTAACTCCGTACGGACCATTTACAGGACGGACACATATTTTTGATAAAACAATTAAAATTAACAACGGACATGACTATTTCATAAAGCTAAACGAATTTCGTAGTATCCTCTACCCTAAAGTAAAACAACACATGGTAAATTTGGCTTGTAAACATACAGAAAAACTAAACGAATCCAGGACAGACCCCCTCACTACATCTCCAGGCGACTTGATTTTTAGAAAGGAAAATAGAAGAAACAAAATAACACCTCGTTTTAGCAAACATAAAGTTATTCTAGATAATGGCATAACATTTGGAATGGCATAACATTTGGAACAACAAAACGTCAGAAACTTCATAAACAAAAAAATAAGGAAAATCATAAAACAAATAGCCAATACTACAATTCATACTGATTAAATAAAACCTTCCTACATTGCATGAATAATATAGCAAAAACTTAAAACAAACAAGTAAGAACGTTGCAGTTAGGCGCCACTAACTGCGATATACTTTGTTCCCATAGGTGCATCTTATTTATTTAATAAACATTTAATTAACGAAATATTTCGGCAATTAGAAAACGTACATGGCAAGCAACAAACGTTTTTCCTACACATACATACAGATTTACACATGTACACACTATACGAGTATACACAATTTTCTAAGTATACATACAAAAGTTTGCATGCCAGAATATTCTACGAATTGTGACTGAATTGGGAATTTTTCGATCGTTACTTTAGTTTTGTCAAAAGGCGTTCTAGCAATGTCTTATTTGGTTTTAGTTAATGAAGTGCAGGTCAGGGCAGTGGCGCTGGTGGTAAGCACTATGCAAGCTATACTTAGATGCGTGGGTTCGAATCCCGCAGAAAACTTTTTTTCAAAAATTATTTATTTTTTATTTTTTTATATTTGTATATTTATTATAAAATGCTTGCTGCCAATTGATGATAATTTATAAACATGCGCATATGAATTTTGCATTTAAGCAAAAACTAAAACAATTTTTCCGATTTGCCACGCTGTGTGGCAAGCAGTTTTTCTATGCATGCATATATGTATTTATGTGTACACAGATGTTTGTAAGTGTATACACATCCAAAAGTGTATACATATTGCAAGAATTGCGATTGTATTGTTTTGTTTCGTCACAAGCTGCTGATCAGCTGGTCAGCTGATCAGCTGTGAATTGATTTAGGTTTAGCTAACGATTACATGTTGTTTTCAAAAGACCTAGGTTCGAATCCCGCTGGAAACTTTTTATTTATTAATCAAAAACTTATCAATTTTATTTTTTAAAATTTATTAATAATATTAAATTTATGTTAAAATGCTTTTTGCCATCTTAGCAATTGCTACTAAGCTATTATATGCATGAATTATGCAGCTGGCCACAACAAACTTCTTTGCCGATTTGCCACGCCCCCAGTGGGCGTAGACGCATAATTTTTTGCCAGTTCTTAAGAAAGGCCGAGGCTAACATGACTGCAAAATTTGGTTGCTTACATTCCAAAAATGCGAAAATTACAGGGTATTTTTCGATATGCCACGCCCCCAAAGAGGCTGAAAAATTATTTTTGGGGCATCGATAGAGGAGAACATTAGTAACTCAACCATCCAATTTTGAAGCTTCTAGCTCTAAAACTGTAGGAGATATAAACTTTTGCGGTTTGCCACGCCCCCTGTGGGCGTAGATATATCCACCATAGCTTATTGGTCTTGGGTTGTCAACCCGAGTATACATGCAAAATTTCAAGTCTCTAGTGTCAATAGTGTTCAAAATATAGCACAATTTGAAAAATCACTATATATTCAGGTCCGATTTGCCACGCCCCCAATGGGCGTAGACATATAACTTTTTGATCGATCTTCTTAGAATCATAACATAAACTCACATGCAAAATTTCAGCGTTCTAGCTTTAACGGTGTAGAAGATACGTATTTCCCGATTTGCCACGCCCCCAATGGGCGTAGATATATCCGCCATAGCTTTTTGAACTTGGGTTGTCACCCCGAGTATACATTTCAAATTGCAACTCTCTAGCTCATCATCTAGTATGATAACTTGACTATGGGCGGAAGAGTTTTCCGATTTGACACGCCCCTAGTGGGCGGATCGGGAAAATTTTAACACTTTATAATTCGGGAACATATATGAGTCTATGTTTCAAGTCTCTAGCTCTAATAGCGCCGAAAAATATTGCGTTCATACGGACAGACGGACAGACGGACGGACAGCAAGACGGACATTGCACAAAACCAATATACTTTTTCCCCTTCGGGAACAAAGTATAAAAACAAAAAACATAAAAAAACAAAATAAACACATTATTTCTGTTACAATATCTAGACAGAAATAAACAAAAGCAAACAAATTTCGGCAAAACAAAATCAAGCTTATAATACCACCACAAAACATTGTAAATCATTTAAATAATTTATTGATTTTAACTTAACATCCTGTATAAAATGAAGTAACATGAGATTTGCGAAACCCGATGACACCATAGACCAACTTGCCATAAAGGGACTAATACTCATCCTAAGAATTCCATTATCATATCCGACTGACTGTGTGATAAAAACATTTAGCGGGTCGATGGTTATCCACTACGAGAACTGTTCGATCTCGATAAATGGTACAAAATAGTCGACACATTTAAGATCGACCTGCCACATGGATCTACAAACGAAACCACATTGTCTTCACGCCCAACGACCTCTCTACTGTTGTCACTCAGGCCCAACCTTCGTTAGCTATACCCTCGTTTTGGCCATCGTTTCAAGTTAAGGGTTATCGGCGGTAATTCCCTTTCCCCACCTCAATCACGGCGGCTGGCTGAGGCAACACAAATAAGATCACACACACTCGATCACACACACTCGATCACACACACTCGATCACATTCGACACACGGACGAGTGAACAGCTGATAGACATAAGATAGTCTCTGGGCTGACGAACATATAAAATGAAATCAGTTGCAAGTTGCAAGTGATCGAAAGCGGACGTTTATTAATTAAATATTAACCAAAAAGTCCCATACTGGTAATTCGCGCGTCCAACTCTTGTTAGCTGTGCGCTTGCTCGGAGCATACATTGTTTTTGTTTACGTTTTCTTTTGTTTGCTTTTGAGCGTGCGCGTCCAACTCTTGTCAGCTGTGCGTGATGTTGTTACGTACGTATGTACGTAACTGTTCGCTTCCCATGCACTGGTATTTTCGTTGCTATGCTAGTTTAAAAATTTCAAATTTTTCTTCGCTTTAGGTGAGCAATACACAGCTTGCTCTGCAGCACTATGCGACTCACCGGTCTCTACGCCCATTGGGGGCGTGGCAAATCGGACCTGAATATATAGTGATTTTTCAAATTGTGCTATATTTTGAACACTATTGACACTAAAAGACTTGAAATTTTGCGTGTATACTCGGGTTGACAACCCAAGACCAATAAGCTATGGTAGGTATATCTACGCCCACAGGGGGCGTGGCAAACCGCAAAAGTTTATATCTCCTACAGCTTTAGAGCTAGAAGCTTGAAATTTGGATGGTTGAGTTACTAATGTCCTCCTCTATCGATAACCCAAAATTAATTTTTCAGCCTCTTTGGGGGCGTGGCATATCGAAAAATACCCTGTAATTTTCGCATTTTTGGAATATAAGCAACCAAATTTTGCAGTCATGTTAGCGTCAGCCCTTTCTAAGAACTGGCAAAAAATTATGCGTCTACGCATAAAACTGGCATAAAAATTAAGCGTGGCAAATCGGCAAAGAAGTCTGTTGTGGCCAACTGCATAATTCATGCATATAATAGCTTAGTAGCAATTGCTAAGATGGCAAAAAGCATTTGAACATAAATATAATAATATTAATGAATTTAAAAAATAAAATTTATAAGTTTTCGATTAATAAATAAAAAGCTTCCAGCGGGATTCGAACCCAGGTCTTTTGAGAACAACATGTAATCGTTAGCTAAACCAAAATAAATTCACAGCAGCTAGTGACAAAACAACACAATACAATCGCAATTCTTGCAATATATATACACACTTGGATGTGTATACACGTACACATACAAACATACATATATGCATGCATAGAAAAACTGCTTGCCACACAGCGTGGCAAATGGAAAGCATAAAACAAATTTAGTTTTTGCTTAAATGCACAATTCATATGCGTATGTTTATAAATTAATTGGCAATAAATTGGCATCAAGCATTTTAAAATAAATATACAAATAAAAAAAATTAAAAAATAATAATTTTTGAAAAAAAGTTTTCTGCAGGATTCGAACCCACGCACCTAAGCATAGCTTGCATAGCGCTTACCACCAGCGCCACTGCCCTGATCTGAATTGCGTTAACTAAAACCAAAAAAGGCATTGCTAGAGCGTCTCTGACAAAACTAAAGTAACGATCGAAAATTCCCAATTCAGTCACAATTCTTAAGCTAGGTACACACGATGCAAACAATATGCAGCAAGTTAAAAATAATTTGTAGCAAAAGTTTGCACAACTGTTCACACCAATGCAAATATTGCATGCAAATTACTTGCTGCAATCCATTTTTGTTTTGCACGTACATTTTTGCATGGCTATTTCGTGCAATATATTGCGTTAATGTCTACACGTGTTTTCATTTTTTATTTGCATTGCTTGCAAGTGACACTCATTTGCAAGTTCTGTTGTTTGGGAAAAGGCAAGGAATAATGACGTGTTAATATTATGTCGGCACAAAAATCGAGAGTTGCTGCTGTTGCTATATAGTAATTTTGATAAAAAATATTTCATAAAAAGTGAGAAGTGAAAGATTTGGTAAAAAAAAAAAAAAAAACAGCTAACAGTGTAGCTACCTACTTCAACTATAAAGGCACGCATAGCGTTAGCAGTTGCAAACTATAAAATAATTTACTTCGATGTAGGAGGCAAAGGAATAGTTTCTGATGGAGGATGTTAAGGTGCCCCATGTACTTGTAGCGGATGATGCATTCGGATAGAAAAGATACATAATGAAACCATGTCCATTTAGAAATCAACCTGCCATTGGGACTAGGGCCAGAAAAGACAATAGATGTTGTCTCTGCAATTTGCGCACTACATAACTGGTTGATGGCCAAGAAAAAGTCAAAAAATGAACTGCATACCATTTCAAAAAGTACGGAAAACTCTACTGAATTTAAACATTTTTTTGTACCTGATGATGAAGTGTCATGGCAATATAAACATATATGAAATAATCAATTACTCTGATATTTTCAATAAATTTTATTATTCACAAAAATTTTGAATTTTATAATTATTTCCGTCGTCATTTTTATTGAATTTAGGCTCTTTGCTTGCTGCAATATAGCGATTGAAAGCAAACAGCACATGCAACCCTGCAAGCAACTGACGCAACCAACTTAACGTCAAAATTCTGTATTCAGACGACAAGCAAAAAAAGTTGCCGAAAACAGTTATTGCAAATTTTTTGTTTGCAGCAAAATGTTTGCACTCGTGTTCAAACGTGCAAATTTAATTGCAGCATTCAACTTTCTGCAAATTGTTTGCATCGTGTGTACCTAGCTTTAGAATATTCTGGCATGCAAACTTTTGTATGCATACATAGAAAATTGTGTGTATACTCGTATAGTGTGTACATGTATGTACAAAAGTTTGCATGCCAGAATATTCTACGAATTGTGACTGAATTGGGAATTTTTCGATCGTTACTTTAGTTTTGTCAAAAGGCGTTCTAGCAATGTCTTATTTGGTTTTAGTTAATGAAGTGCAGGTCAGGGCAGTGGCGCTGGTGGTAAGCACTATGCAAGCTATACTTAGATGCGTGGGTTCGAATCCCGCAGAAAACTTTTTTTCAAAAATTATTTATTTTTTATTTTTTTATATTTGTATATTTATTATAAAATGCTTGCTGCCAATTGATGATAATTTATAAACATGCGCATATGAATTTTGCATTTAAGCAAAAACTAAAACAATTTTTCCGATTTGCCACGCTGTGTGGCAAGCAGTTTTTCTATGCATGCATATATGTATTTATGTGTACACAGATGTTTGTAAGTGTATACACATCCAAAAGTGTATACATATTGCAAGAATTGCGATTGTATTGTTTTGTTTCGTCACAAGCTGCTGATCAGCTGGTCAGCTGATCAGCTGTGAATTGATTTAGGTTTAGCTAACGATTACATGTTGTTTTCAAACGACCTAGGTTCGAATCCCGCTGGAAACTTTTTATTTATTAATCAAAAACTTATCAATTTTATTTTTTAAAATTTATTAATAATATTAAATTTATGTTAAAATGCTTTTTGCCATCTTAGCAATTGCTACTAAGCTATTATATGCATGAATTATGCAGCTGGCCACAACAAACTTCTTTGCCGATTTGCCACGCCCCCAGTGGGCGTAGACGCATAATTTTTTGCCAGTTCTTAAGAAAGGCCGAGGCTAACATGACTGCAAAATTTGGTTGCTTACATTCCAAAAATGCGAAAATTACAGGGTATTTTTCGATATGCCACGCCCCCAAAGAGGCTGAAAAATTATTTTTGGGGCATCGATAGAGGAGAACATTAGTAACTCAACCATCCAATTTTGAAGCTTCTAGCTCTAAAACTGTAGGAGATATAAACTTTTGCGGTTTGCCACGCCCCCTGTGGGCGTAGATATATCCACCATAGCTTATTGGTCTTGGGTTGTCAACCCGAGTATACATGCAAAATTTCAAGTCTCTAGTGTCAATAGTGTTCAAAATATAGCACAATTTGAAAAATCACTATATATTCAGGTCCGATTTGCCACGCCCCCAATGGGCGTAGACATATAACTTTTTGATCGATCTTCTTAGAATCATAACATAAACTCACATGCAAAATTTCAGCGTTCTAGCTTTAACGGTGTAGAAGATACGTATTTCCCGATTTGCCACGCCCCCAATGGGCGTAGATATATCCGCCATAGCTTTTTGAACTTGGGTTGTCACCCCGAGTATACATTTCAAATTGCAACTCTCTAGCTCATCATCTAGTATGATAACTTGACTATGGGCGGAAGAGTTTTCCGATTTGACACGCCCCTAGTGGGCGGATCGGGAAAATTTTAACACTTTATAATTCGGGAACATATATGAGTCTATGTTTCAGGTCTCTAGCTCTAATAGCGCCGAAAAATATTGCGTTCATACGGACAGACGGACAGACGGACGGACAGCAAGACGGACATTGCACAAAACCAATATACTTTTTCCCCTTCGGGAACAAAGTATAAAAACAAAAAACATAAAAAAACAAAATAAACACATTATTTCTGTTACAATATCTAGACAGAAATAAACAAAAGCAAACAAATTTCGGCTAAACAAAATCAAGCTTATAATACCACCACAAAACATTGTAAATCATTTAAATAATTTATTGATTTTAACTTAAGCTCATCCTGTATAAAATGAAGTAACATGAGATTTGCGAAACCCGATGACACCATAGACCAACTTGCCATAAAGGGACTAATACTCATCCTAAGAATTCCATTATCATATCCGACTGACTGTGTGATAAAAACATTTAGCGGGTCGATGGTTATCCACTACGAGAACTGTTCGATCTCGATAAATGGTACAAAATAGTCGACACATTTAAGATCGACCTGCCACATGGATCTACAAACGAAACCACATTGTCTTCACGCCCAACGACCTCTCTACTGTTGTCACTCAGGCCCAACCTTCGTTAGCTATACCCTCGTTTTGGCCATCGTTTCAAGTTAAGGGTTATCGGCGGTAATTCCCTTTCCCCACCTCAATCACGGCGGCTGGCTGAGGCAACACAAATAAGATCACACACACTCGATCACACACACTCGATCACATTCGACACACGGACGAGTGAACAGCTGATAGACATAAGATAGTCTCTGGGCTGACGAACATATAAAATGAAATCAGTTGCAAGTTGCAAGTGATCGAAAGCGGACGTTTATTAATTAAATATTAACCAAAAAGTCCCATACTGGTAATTCGCGCGTCCAACTCTTGTTAGCTGTGCGCTTGCTCGGAGCATACATTGTTTTTGTTTACGTTTTATTTTGTTTGCTTTTGAGCGTGCGCGTCCAACTCTTGTCAGCTGTGCGTGATGTTGTTACGTACGTATGTACGTAACTGTTCGCTTCCCATGCACTGGTATTTTCGTTGCTATGCTAGTTTAAAAATTTCAAATTTTTCTTCGCTTTAGGTGAGCAATACACAGCTTGCTCTGCAGCACTATGCGACTCACCGGTCTCTACGCCCATTGGGGGCGTGGCAAATCGGACCTGAATATATAGTGATTTTTCAAATTGTGCTATATTTTGAACACTATTGACACTAAAAGACTTGAAATTTTGCGTGTATACTCGGGTTGACAACCCAAGACCAATAAGCTATGGTAGGTATATCTACGCCCACAGGGGGCGTGGCAAACCGCAAAAGTTTATATCTCCTACAGCTTTAGAGCTAGAAGCTTGAAATTTGGATGGTTGAGTTACTAATGTCCTCCTCTATCGATAACCCAAAATTAATTTTTCAGCCTCTTTGGGGGCGTGGCATATCGAAAAATACCCTGTAATTTTCGCATTTTTGGAATATAAGCAACCAAATTTTGCAGTCATGTTAGCGTCAGCCCTTTCTAAGAACTGGCAAAAAATTATGCGTCTACGCATAAAACTGGCATAAAAATTAAGCGTGGCAAATCGGCAAAGAAGTCTGTTGTGGCCAACTGCATAATTCATGCATATAATAGCTTAGTAGCAATTGCTAAGATGGCAAAAAGCATTTGAACATAAATATAATAATATTAATGAATTTAAAAAATAAAATTTATAAGTTTTCGATTAATAAATAAAAAGCTTCCAGCGGGATTCGAACCCAGGTCTTTTGAGAACAACATGTAATCGTTAGCTAAACCAAAATAAATTCACAGCAGCTAGTGACAAAACAACACAATACAATCGCAATTCTTGCAATATATATACACACTTGGATGTGTATACACGTACACATACAAACATACATATATGCATGCATAGAAAAACTGCTTGCCACACAGCGTGGCAAATGGAAAGCATAAAACAAATTTAGTTTTTGCTTAAATGCACAATTCATATGCGTATGTTTATAAATTAATTGGCAATAAATTGGCAGCAAGCATTTTAAAATAAATATACAAATAAAAAAATTAAAAAATAATAATTTTTGAAAAAAAGTTTTCTGCAGGATTCGAACCCACGCACCTAAGCATAGCTTGCATAGCGCTTACCACCAGCGCCACTGCCCTGATCTGAATTGCGTTAACTAAAACCAAAAAAGGCATTGCTAGAGCGTCTCTGACAAAACTAAAGTAACGATCGAAAATTCCCAATTCAGTCACAATTCTTAAGCTAGGTACACACGATGCAAACAATATGCAGCAAGTTAAAAATAATTAGTAGCAAAAGTTTGCACAACTGTTCACACCAATGCAAATATTGCATGCAAATTACTTGCTGCAATCCATTTTTGTTTTGCACGTACATTTTTGCATGGCTATTTCGTGCAATATATTGCGTTAATGTCTACACGTGTTTTCATTTTTATTTGCATTGCTTGCAAGTGACACTCATTTGCAAGTTCTGTTGTTTGGGAAAAGGCAAGGAATAACGACGTGTTAATATTATGTCGGCACAAAAATCGAGAGTTGCTGCTGTTGCTATATAGTAATTTTGATAAAAAATATTTCATAAAAAGTGAGAAGTGAAAGATTTGGTAAAAAAAAAAAAAAAAACAGCTAACAGTGTAGCTACCTACTTCAACTATAAAGGCACGCATAGCGTTAGCAGTTGCAAACTATAAAAAAATTTACTTCGATGTAGGAGGCAAAGGAATAGTTTCTGATGGAGGATGTTAAGGTGCCCCATGTACTTGTAGCGGATGATGCATTCGGATAGAAAAGATACATAATGAAACCATGTCCATTTAGAAATCAACCTGCCATTGGGACTAGGGCCAGAAAAGACAATAGATGTTGTCTCTGCAATTTGCGCACTACATAACTGGTTGATGGCCAAGAAAAAGTCAAAAAATGAACTGCATACCATTTCAAAAAGTACGGAAAACTCTACTGAATTTAAACATTTTTTTGTACCTGATGATGAAGTGTCATGGCAATATAAACATATATGAAATAATCAATTACTCTGATATTTTCAATAAATTTTATTATTTTGTAAAGAAGCTCTATTGGCCGGGGTATAGATCTCGGTCTGGCCAGGTCCTTTCACAAGATAATTTGTAAAATTCGGGACTACGGAATGAGAGGTGTCTCTAGGCGCAGAATTTACCGTACGATAGCAGGGCCTAACGGCGAGTCCCCGCATTGACGAATTCGTAATCCGGGTAAATACAGAGCTCTGCCCTGATTCGACAACCGCGTATACCGCTTGATGTAGAATGCAGGGTATCACTGCGTTCTGCCCTGATCCGACAACTGCGTATACCGCGCGATGTCGAATACAGAGTATCACTGCGTATAAAATACAGAGCGCTGCCCTGCTCCGACAACTGCGTATACCGCTCGATGTCGAATACAGGGTATCACTGCGTATTGCCGGCGGGTCGTGGATTGGGCGAATTGGGGATCCGGATAATACGGAGTTCCTCTCTGATCCGACAACTGCGTATACCGCGCGCTGTCGAATACAGAGTATCACTGCGTATAGAATACAGAGCGCTGCCCTGCTCCGACAACTGCGTATACCGCTCGATGTCGAATACAGGGTATCACTGCGTATTGCCGGCGGGTCGGGGGTTGGGCGAATTGGTGATCCGGATAATACAGAGTTCTGCCCTGATCCGACAACTGCGTATACCGCGCGATGTCGAATACAGGGTATCACTGCGTATAAAATACAGAGCGCTGCCCTGCTCCGACAACTGCGTATACCGCTCGATGTCGAATACAGGGTATCACTGCGTATTACCGGCGAGTCGCGAAGTTCGCAGTCTAGCCTTTCTTTATTTCACAGCAAAACTCTTCTTGATTTCACTGATAACATTCTTTATTATTCCACTTATATATTGCTTTACTATTTCACTTATATATTGCTTTACTATTTCACTTATATATTACTTTATTATAACTCGCGCCCCAGCTATGCTACCTCGTCGTGTCTACTGTCCGCGTGTCTACTATCCGTCGGTATTCACCAGTCTGTTCCCTTGGTGATTCCTTCCGAAGTTATTCTCGCAGGTCTGTTGCCCGCCGATGCCGTAGCCAGAGTGATCTGCATGCTGCGTTTCTGTCTGCTACGCTGGCGCATCTCCTCACTGCGTGGGCGGCTGCGCGCCTTCGTTCTGTGCGTGTCTGTGTGTTAAGCTGCGTGCATTAGCTGCGCACGAGCTCTCCCCTCTGCCCGGCCGAGCGTCAGCGCGTGCCTACGCTATGTAGCGTGAGAACTTTCGGCTCGGCACGTGCTGTGTCTTCTTGTTCGGGTGGCTATGCTCTTTTAATACTGCGCTGTTCGTGTCGTCGTGGCCGCCGCTTAGCTTTGAGCGCTGCTATGCTCTCTTAATGTTGCGCTGCTCGTATTATCGTGGCCGCCGCTTAGCTTTGAGCGCTGCTATGCTCTCTTACTGTTGCGCTGCTCGCATTATCGTGGCCGCCGCTAAGCTTTGAGCGCTGCTATGCTCTCTTAATGTTGCGCAGCTCGTATTATCGTGGCCGCCGCTTAGCTTTGAGCGCTGCTATGCTCTCTTAATGTTGCGCAGCTCGTATTATCGTGGCCGCCGCTTAGCTTTGAGCGCTGCTATGCTCTCTTACTGTTGCGCCGCTCGCATTATCGTGGCCGCCGCTAAGCTTTGAGCGCTGCTATGCCCTCTTAATGTTGCGCTGCTCGTATTATCGTGGCCGCCGCTTGGCTTTGCGCGCTGCTATGCTCTCTTACGGTTGCGCTCTCTGGCTATCGCCGTTGCTATGCTGTCCGTTAGGTCTGTGTTGTCGTTGATGCTGTTGCTAGATGCATTATTTGGCGCATAATGCAGCCTGTACCGCGATCGCCGTTAGAATTGTCTGTCTTGTCTTTTGTCCCGTTCGTTTGGTTGTTGCGTTTGTCTGCTTGTCCGTCCGTTGCTGCGTTATGATATGTCGCCGTTCGCCGATCTCTCGCTACCCTGTCTTGTAATTATGTACATGTGTATGATGTATACTTATAAACTATTTATTAACTCATAGACTAATACTACAAAAGAATTAAAGATTAACTTATACTACAAACTAATAACTACCAAAATTGTGAGTCTTCACACCCCCCCCCTTTGTTACGATGGGGAGACTTCATGGGTGGTTGGCGTCCTCTACTCCTGAGTGAGTACCGCCCCCAAACCATGGTCACTTGCATCCGTCTGTAGCGTGAATCGCTTGGTAAAATCCGGGCATGCCAATACCGGCGCTTCCGTCAGTCGGCGTTTTAACTCCTCGAACGCTCTCTGTTGTAGGGCCGTCCATTCCCATCTCTGGCCTTTCTTCAGGAGTGCGGACATGGGCTGCACGATATCGGCGAAGTTCGGAACGAACCGCCGATACCATGATGCTAGCCCGATGCACTGTCGCAGCTCCTTCACGGTCGTGGGTGGTTTCAGGTTCTGTACCGCAACTATCTTGTCCGGGTCGGTGTGAATCCCCTGATCACTAATCATATGCCCCAGGTAAGTGATCTTTCTTTGGAAGAACGAGCATTTGTCGGGGTTCAGCCTAAGGTTGGCCTCTCGTAGGCGGCGGAACACCTCTCGCAAGATTCGCATATGCTCCTCGAGGGTCTCAGCTATTACCACAATGTCATCCAGGTAGGCGAACGCGTGAGGTTCCATTTCCGGCCCGATGATACTATCCAGCGCGCGTTGGAACGTGGCCGGAGCAGAGTGTAATCCGAATGGCATCACCTTCCACTGGAACAGACCCCGCCCGGGTACCGTGAATGCCGTACATTCCCGACTCTCCTTGGCCATCGGGATCTGCCAATAACCGTTCTTCAGGTCCAATGTTGATATATACTTCGCGCGCCGCAACCTCTCCAATATGTGCGTCATTCTCGGAAGAGGATACGCGTCCGGGATGGAACGTTCGTTTAGCTGGCGATAATCCACGCACATTCGCCACTGGTTATTCTTTTTCCGCACCAGCACTAGTGGTGCGCTGTGTGGACTTCTGGAAGGTTCGATACAACCTTGAGCTAAGAGTTCGTCCACCTGGTCATTAATAATCCGCTGCATGGCCGGGTTCTTCGGGTAGTACCTCTGCTTTATAGGCCTGTCGTCCTTCATCGTGATCCTGTGCTCGGTGATCGTTGTTGTACCCTTAAGATCATAGAACTTACAGAGTTCTTCTGTAAGAAACTCTACGACCTTTGGATTGTCCGTGGCCTGATTCCCCTCTTCTGCGCCTGTATCCGGGTTGCTCCTCTCGCTAATATCTACCACCTGTGGTTGGGGTCGATCCTTGCTCCGTCCTTGCTTCCCCGCCTCCGGTGTCTCAGTTGCTGGGTCGTCGTCCGCGAACGTGACCGTTCGCCTCTGCCGCGACGTCATTGGACCTGAACGTGCGGCTGTGGGTCCTAGAGTCTCCGTCTGCTCCTGCGCCGCAGATGCTGGAGTGACCTCCGCTGGATTGGGAGGAAGTATGACTCCTCGATGAATCGAGGGTGTCGTCGCCTGCGCCTCTGTTCTTATGTCCACCCAGTAATCTCCGCAGTGGACAGTGGTCTGGATAGCCCCTAAATAATCCATACCCAAGATCAACTCGTCTACCATGGTGGGTAAGACTAGGAGGGGAATGGTGACGGTCTGTGCTCCCAGCTTGATTTCAACAGCGATGGTCCGGTCAACCTCTCGCGAAGTTCCATCGGCCAATGCGACCCGCGTCCGGGTGCCACTCGAGGTGTCCGTCAACCTCAGCTTCTCGACTGTGTTCCGTCCGATGAAGCTCCTCGTTGCGCCTGTGTCGATGGTACCGGCCAGTGGCCGTCCGGCGACTATCACCGACGCAACAACTCGTCCGGCCTGTATAGACATCAGGCTTGTCGCGTTGGGGATGTTGTTGGATTCGCCTCGGCCGTATCCCTGGGTGAGCGGAGGCGTGTGTCGTTTCCCGACTGTGGGTACCAACAACAGTCTCGCGTTCTAATCCCTCTTCGGCCGCAGTCCCAGCAAAATAATACCTGAGCCTGGTGACAATCCCGTTGGAAATGCCCCAACTCTCCACATCGCCGGCATGCTCTTCTTACGTCCACCCGTGACTCGTCCCCGTTGGTTACCGACCGGTTTGTGGCTTGATTTCCCGCCAACGGTTGGGCGGAGCTTGGAGTGCTTCTGAATGGGTTCACATGTCCTCCAGACGGGTTAGCCGTCTGAGATACCCTCTTGGTCGGCTTTCGTTGGTCCTCCCGACCCCGTAGTTCCTCGTACGTGACTGCCAACCGGGTCAGTTCCGAGATCGTCCCACACTCGTCCCGCTTCATATAGAGCTGATAGGCAGGCAACATGTTATCATACGCTCTGTCCAACTGCTCTCCTTCCGGCAGCCCTGCCCTTTGCATCATTATCCGCAACGCGATGAGGTAATCCTGAAATGGTTCGCCGACGCGTTGCATCCGTGCGCGGATCTCGTCTCCCAAGCGCTTAAAGTAGCGAGGCGGCAGGAAAAACTGCAAAAAGTCGTGTTTAAAGGCCTCCCACGTCGCGCCTTGCAGCCCGCTTCCCCTGAGCCAGTCCTCGGCCCTCTCAATCAATAGTTCGGGCATTGCCCTCGGCAAGTGACTGACGTCCACCTGATATGCCACGGCTCGTTCCTCCAATTGTTCGATAAACCTCAGGGGGTCGGTTTTACCGTTGAAGAACACGCCCCATTTTCTGAGCTGAACGGCCTGTCGAACTAAGGGTCCTTCTGCCAGACTTGCTCCTGCATATCCTTCCGCTGGTGCAGCTATAGGGGGCACTATCGGCCTCCACCGCGCGCTTTCTGGTGGGGAACCAGCAATTGGGTGGATCCAGTAGGTCGTGCCGGCTCCGTATCCCCAAGTCTCTCATCCTTGGTCGGATTGGGACTGGGTGGTCGCGAGTCCGGAGATGGTCGGTTACCATATACTTCGGCCCACTGGTCCAAGCGCCGCTGTACCTCCTCGCTGTGGTCGTCCCTATTGATATATGCCGTTAGTCGGCGCCGCAGTTCATCCACCACGCCGTGTGGTTCCAACCCCAATTCGCTGAGAATTGCCTCCAATTCCGCCTTCCTCCGGTAGCTGACCCAGGTCGTATTCCCTGTCATCATGTGTTGATGTGATGACCTACCGATACGTTACGAGGTGACTGCACGTAGTGATATCCCGCGCTGTCGCGTTGAAGTGTCCCACGACGTTAAAATACCCTTCACCGGTACGTTGCAATATCCCACGATGCTATGATTGCGCGTTAAGTTATCCTCTGCTGTTGATCCACGATGAAATATCCCAAAACGATGAAATGCCCCGCGCCAGTATACAAAACGATGAAATCCCCACGCCGATATGTAAAAAAACGATGAAATACCGCACGCCGATATGTAGAACGATGAAATGCCCCGCCGGAATACGAAAAGATGAAATATCCCACGCTGATGTGTAAAATGACTAAATGTCCCTCGCCGGTGTACCAAACGATGAATTAACTCTCGCCGATATGTAAAACAATGAAATATCTCAGAACGACGAAATGTCCGCCGGTATACAAAACGATGAAATAACCCACGTTGATGCGTAATAACGATTTAAATGTCCCACGTCGGTATATAAAAATGATGAAGAGTCTCCAGTGCTGTTGCTTTGATGGGCGCTCCCTTCGAGTTGGTGAACAAGTGCCCTTCCGTCACGCCGAACTCGCTTTATATTGCCGGCTTCTTCGGCACTTCGTCACTATTTCCCGAACGCAGTCCCACTGGGCTTCGGCTAGCCCGTCGAACCCGTTAGATGCGTTCTCTCTTCACTACTTTGTTCTTCTCAGCCGTTTACTCGTGAGTCGCACGATTGCTGAGAATTCTGAGGCCACGTGCTCTCTCCAGCTTCGGCCGGCGCGCGTGGGTTTTTTTTTTTTTTTTTTTTTTTTTTTTTTTCCTACCACTCTGGTGCTACGGTTTCTGCTACTGCCTGACCTGACTCTTTCTTTAACGGGTCTTTAATCCAAGAAAAGAATCTACTCTCCTAAATCCCGAGTCCCTGCTCGGGCGCCACTTGTAAAGAAGCTCTATTGGCCGGGGTATAGATCTCGGTCTGGCCAGGTCCTTTCACAAGATAATTTGTAAAATTCGGGACTACGGAATGAGAGGTGTCTCTAGGCCGCAGAATTTACCGTACGATAGCAGGGCCTAACGGCGAGTCCCCGCATTGACGAATTCGTAATCCGGGTAAATACAGAGCTCTGCCCTGATTCGACAACCGCGTATACCGCTTGATGTAGAATGCAGGGTATCACTGCGTATAAAATACAGAGCGCTGCCCTGCTCCGACAACTGCGTATACCGCTCGATGCCGAATACAGGGTATCGCTGCGTATTGCCGGTGGGTCGTGGATTGGGCGAAGTTGTGATCCGGATAATACAGAGTTCTGCCCTGATCCGACAACTGCGTATACCGCGCGATGTCGAATACAGAGTATCACTGCGTATAAATACAGAGCGCTGCCCTGCTCCGACAACTGCGTATACCGCTCGATGTCGAATACAGGGTATCACTGCGTATTGCCGGCGGGTCGTGGATTGGGCGAATTGGGGATCCGGATAATACGGAGTTCCTCTCTGATCCGACAACCTGCGTATACCGCGCGCTGTCGAATACAGAGTATCACTGCGTATAGAATACAGAGCGCTGCCCTGCTCCGACAACTGCGTATACCGCTCGATGTCGAATACAGGGTATCACTGCGTATTGCCGGCGGGTCGGGGGTTGGGCGAATTGGTGATCCGGATAATACAGAGTTCTGCCCTGATCCGACAACTGCGTATACCGCGCGATGTCGAATACAGGGTATCACTGCGTATAAAATACAGAGCGCTGCCCTGCTCCGACAACTGCGTATACCGCTCGATGTCGAATACAGGGTATCACTGCGTATTACCGGCGAGTCGCGAAGTTCGCAGTCTAGCCTTTCTTTATTTCACAGCAAAACTCTTCTTGATTTCACTGATAACATTCTTTATTATTCCACTTATATATTGCTTTACTATTTCACTTATATATTGCTTTACTATTTCACTTATATATTACTTTATTATAACTCGCGCCCCAGCTATGCTACCTCGTCGTGTCTACTGTCCGCGTGTCTACTGTCCGTCGGTATTCACCAGTCTGTTCCCTTGGTGATTCCTTCCGAAGTTATTCTCGCAGGTCTGTTGCCCGCCGATGCCGTAGCCAGAGTGATCTGCATGCTGCGTTTCTGTCTGCTACGCTGGCGCATCTCCTCACTGCGTGGGCGGCTGCGCGCCTTCGTTCTGTGCGGTGTCTGTGTGTTAAGCTGCGTGCATTAGCTGCGCACGAGCTCTCCCCTCTGCCCGGCCGAGCGTCAGCGCGTGCCTACGCTATGTAGCGTGAGAACTTTCGGCTCGGCACGTGCTGTGTCTTCTTGTTCGGGTGGCTATGCTCTTTTAATACTGCGCTGTTCGTGTCGTCGTGGCCGCCGCTTAGCTTTGAGCGCTGCTATGCTCTCTTAATGTTGCGCTGCTCGTATTATCGTGGCCGCCGCTTAGCTTTGAGCGCTGCTATGCTCTCTTACTGTTGCGCTGCTCGCATTATCGTGGCCGCCGCTAAGCTTTGAGCGCTGCTATGCTCTCTTAATGTTGCGCAGCTCGTATTATCGTGGCCCGCCGCTTAGCTTTGAGCGCTGCTATGCTCTCTTAATGTTGCGCAGCTCGTATTATCGTGGCCGCCGCTTAGCTTTGAGCGCTGCTATGCTCTCTTACTGTTGCGGCCGCTCGCATTATCGTGGCCGCCGCTAAGCTTTGAGCGCTGCTATGCCCTCTTAATGTTGCCGCTGCTCGTATTATCGTGGCCGCCGCTTGGCTTTGCGCGCTGCTATGCTCTCTTACGGTTGCGCTCTCTGGCTATCGCCGTTGCTATGTTGTCCGTTAGGTCTGTGTTGTCGTTGATGCTGTTGCTAGATGCATTATTTGGCGCATAATGCAGCCTGTACCGCGATCGCCGTTAGAATTGTCTGTCTTGTCTTTTGTCCCGTTCGTTTGGTTGTTGCGTTTGTCTGCTTGTCCGTCCGTTGCTGCGTTATGATATGTCGCCGTTCGCCGATCTCTCGCTACCCTGTCTTGTAATTATGTACATGTGTATGATGTATACTTATAAACTATTTATTAACTCATAGACTAATACTACAAAAGAATTAAAGATTAACTTATACTACAAACTAATAACTACCAAAATTGTGAGTCTTCACAATTTACAAAAATTTTGAATTTTATAATTATTTCCGTCGTCATTTTTATTGAATTTAGGCGCTTTGCTTGCTGCAATATAGCGATTGAAAGCAAACAGCACATGCAACCCTGCAAGCAACTGACGCAACCAACTTAACGTCAAAATTCTGTATTCAGACGACAAGCAAAAAAAGTTGCCGAAAACAGTTATTGCAAATTTTTTGTTTGCAGCAAAATGTTTGCACTCGTGTTCAAACGTGCAAATTTAATTGCAGCATTCAACTTTCTGCAAATTGTTTGCATCGTGTGTACCTAGCTTTAGAATATTCTGGCATGCAAACTTTTGTATGCATACATAGAAAATTGTGTGTATACTCGTATAGTGTGTACATGTATGTATAGGAAAAACGTTTGTTGCTTGCCATGTACGTTTTCTAATTGCCGAAATATGTCGTTAATTAAATGTTTATTAAATAAATAAGATGCACCTATGGGAACAAAGTATTTCGCTGTTAGTTGCGCCTAATTGCAACGTTCTTACTTGTTATTATTTGAATTATTCTTCTCAACTTGTTCCTAAATGGTATTACTATTTTATTATTGAGGCTGGGCCCGTTTTCGAAGATTATTTGAAATTTAAAGTCATTTATGGGTGTTTCGGTATACGGTATGCTCGATGTTGCTGAGTCTATATTGTTGTCATTTAAGTTACATTCCACTCTACCCAAGGCATCCGCTACTACGTTTCATAGTCATATTCTAGGAGTTGTAGTTTCCATTGGACAAGCTTAGAATTCGGTTCCTTGAAATTCATTAGCCAAGTATGGGGTCTGTGGTCTGTAACGAGTGTTACTTTATTGCCGAAAATATAGGGTCTGAAGTGTTTTATAGCCCAGGCGATGGCTAAAATTTCTTTTTCTACTGTTGAATAGTTGATTTCTGTATCAGAGAGCGCTCTAATTTGCATAAGCAATAGGTTTGCCGTTAGATAGTACTGCGCTTAGCGCGAAGTTGCTTGCATCTGTCGTGAGGATGAAAGGTTTATTGAAGTCGGGGTGTTGTACAATTGGGTTGTTACAGAGCAAGGTCTTGCATTCATCGAATGCTTCTAGAAAGTCAATATCTATGTATATATTTTATTTTTACCTTTTAGTTGTTTTTTTTTTTTATACCCTGAACCCTTTGAAAATGGGAAATCAGGGTATAATGGTTTTGTTAAATGTATGTAACAGGCAGAAGGAGACGTCGCAGACCCCATAAAGTATATATATTCTTGATCAGCATAAAAAAATAAGTTGAGTGAGCCCTGTCCGTCTTGTCCGTCAGTCCGTCCGTCCGTCCGTCCGTCCGTCCGTCCGTCCGTCCGTCCGTCCGTCCGTCCGTATGAACGTCGAGATTTCGGAAACTACAAAAGCTAGAGAGCTGAAATTTCACATGAACATGTGTATGTTAGCTACGCAGTACGAGTTTTTGTTTTTTCGAAAATTCGTTTACATTTTTTTGGTTTTTTGGGCGTCACTTCTACACCGTTTTAGCTAGAGACTACAAATTAATATATTTAGATAGATATTATGATTACACATTGTTTGTAATTTAGATTTTGGATGCCACGCCCCCTTCGCCCCCAATTTGAAAAAAACGCATTTCAAATACTATTTGGCATATAGATGCATTTTGATACTCTTAATCTACTCTGAAAATTTCATGACGATAGTTTATCTAGAAATGGAGTTATGAGCGTCCAAAGTTCAGCCCAACCCACCCCCAAGTCGCGTGAGCGTGCGCTCATAAGTGCGGAAAGAAAAAGAGTATCACTTCTTTTGCAGGGTTCAGGGAATCTCGTAGTCGAGCCGTCTCGACGAGAGTCTTCTTACTTGTTGTTATTGGTTTTGTGATTTTGGCGAAGCCTCTAATGAATTTCCTATAGTAACCGAGCAAGCCTAGAAATGATTTTAAGTCTTTCTTACTTTTTGGGCAAGGGAAGTTTTTTATTGTTTCTATCTTGTCTGGATTTGGTTTTATACCGTTGCTAGTTACAATATGCCCTACAAATCGATTTCCTTCCGAAGAAATTCCAATTTAGTAATCTTAATCTTTAGGTTCGCTGAAACGCTTGAAATGACATTATTTGTTGATGTAGGGATGGTGAGAAGATAATTATATAATCTAAGTAAACTAAGCAAATGGGTCCAACTAAGTCGCCTAGGACGTTATCCATGACCCGTTGGAATGTGGCGGGGGCGTTTTTCAGCCCGAATGGCATGCGGACAAACTCATAGTGCTCGTTTTCTACTGTAAATGCTGTTTTAGCCATGTAGAACAGGACGGTGCTCGCGTCGCTGTGTGGAGTAACGTATGTTCATATAAACACACAGCAAATACATGTGTTTATATACACTGCATACGTACATACCTATATTGCTCCTCACACTCCCCTCTTCCTTCGGAAATCACGAAACCATCATGTTTTGAATTTCGCGCCTCTTTTCCGTTGCTGCTCCACATTGAGTTGATCGATGACACGCTGCTCCACAACGCGTCGATCATCGCTGTTAATGCTCAGTTAACAGCCCTTTGCTGCTCATCAGCTGATTTTCGCTCGCTGCTGGCAACGCTGGGCGTTGCTGGTAAGTGAATAAGTGTTTTATTTTTCTCTCTCACCATATTTTAATTGAAAATTATTCTCCTCCAGCCTGAGTTGTTGCCTCCTTGATGCCCGTGGACCCGATGGGCCTGCCGCCACCTCTGCTCACGCCGGGCGCCGCTGCAAACACTTCTCGCTGTGTTCGCTGGCCCCGGTGGCTGCGGTGCAGGTGTGCGGGCCAGCTGCCAAATTCACCAATTGGCGCTCCTTGTGCCACGGTGCAGGAAGGGTTGTGGCCACCTGCGAATGGGTTCCTCTCGTTCTCTAGGACTCCCTGATGGGGCCTCACCATCGCTTTTCCGTGCTGCTGTTGGACTTTGGGTGGTATTGGCGTCGTTCGCGAACCGGTCGACGGCAGCGCAACGGTGAGGAATGGCAATTACAGCACTCTCCTCGTTCGCGCATAGCTCCAGCAAAGTCGCTGGCCAATGCGCAAGGATTCGCCAGAGCCATTCCCTACACTTGTCAAGCCACTCGATGCGACCGGCCGCGTGGCAGGCGCCCACTTTCATTGTCGTCCAACAAGCAGCCACTCTCAAATTTGTGTGCGTTTTATTTATTCTGCCTTTATTTATTTTGGAGGTGGAGGTGGAGGTGGAGTAGGCATTGACTCGGATAGCCGGTGCTGCAACGTTGGCCAGGGTGGCAGGCGGATCGGTCGCCATTTCTCGAATCCTGCCTGGGGCGGCGACGGCGGTGGTGTTGGTGCCGGCCATGCTGGGGCCGACGGCGGCGGTGACGGTGATGGCGGTG